>PVIJ01003404.1:88292-136069 GCA_004024925.1 Scalopus aquaticus
AAACAAACAAAAAACAACCCCAAAACAAGGATACTTCTTAACAGGCTATTATAGAATTACAATTAGAAAAGCAAACAAATAAGCAAACATGATGATGGTTTGCATCAGGGTCACTGTGGGCCAAATCAGTAAAGAGGGTATGACAGGAATGAAATATGACTCCTAAAGCTCCAGTTTGAGTCACTGAACCATAGCACACTCTTCAGTGAGGTGAAAAAGACTAAGGACACAAGTAGGGCATTGGTGTGTACCATAAAGGGCGATTAGGAGAAAATGAATCAAGATACATTTTGAAAATGTCAAAAATGAGAGCCCTATTAATATATAACTAGTCACCTGAAGGAGGCAGTTAGATATATGTGATAAACTCAAGGAAGTGGTCCGGACTGTAGACTTGCTACTGAGAGTCACTAGCAAGCAGAGTCATCAAACTGGGTGCGTATTCACTACTTACATTTATACAGGGATTTAGTGTTGATAAGGCAGAGACCAGGGACCTGCACTGGTCTTGGGGAGATGAACACTTAGAAGAGGGAGGGTACAGGAGGAGGAAGACTCAGAAAAGGAGCTAGGATTGGAGCATCTTAAGAAATTGAATAGAAACCATTCTAAAGGAGCAAGCAGAGTAAGATAAGGCAAAATGATGCATCTTAAGAGGTAAGAAATAATCAAATTTGTTGAATTCCTCTCAGCCATAGACTAGGGTGAGTACTGAAAGGTTACTGCTATCTTTGGGCACATGGAAGAGGTTGATAACCCTTACAGGGAAAATTCAGGCCAATGTTTTGAGCTGAAAGATAAAAACCCAAAGGATTTGTCCAGTGAATAGGAAGTAAAGAAGTAGAAATAGCAAATGGTTTTGGCTTATTTCAATAAAATACATAAAAGCTATCTACTAAGTTAGGCTATTTTAGATAGTATATACTGAAGTAACAAAGGGAAAATTCATTTCTTTTAATAAATTCCATTTAGGAGATAGAGGTGACCATATGCATTATATTTAGTTAACTGTTCTCATCCTGCCATCATTTAATTCCTAGGACAGCCTCAGGTTGATGAAGTTGATTAGCACACAGAGCAAACAAAAAATACAAATATTGACCATTTTGAGTTGGTGTGAAGAATATTCCCACACCTCTATGGGCCTATCAAAACTACATTGTTTCTATTGCAAAACATTTCATTGTGCATTAATTACCCCATTTTGGAAATAGTTCATCACTGCTTAAACTTTCTCACCAGAAAGCTTGGACATGTTACAAGACTTCACTTTGGTTCCATTAAGATTTTATTTTAACCTTCTGTCTGACAAAGGTGATATTTTTTCCAATGCTCTACTTTCATCTCTAGTGTAGTGCCAAAAACGAGCTTTCTCATGAGCAATCTTATTACTGGTAGTAATTGTACCCTATCAAGTGGCTTTTCTGGCAGTTAGAGGCAAGGTTTTAAAAAAAATGATAAAAACTTTCTTTTCATTTAGAATTAGAAAGTCCCAAGAGGTTTGATCTAATGTTTTCTGTCTCTTTTTACCAATTATTTCATGAAAAATGGAATAGAAATAGTTACTTTATAAGCCTCTTCTTTCTTTATAAAATAAAGACATGTTGAAAATAGTGTCTTCTATGTCCTACTTCAATGATCCCAATGGGTAACTGATACTCATAGAAAGAATATTACGACTAATCTTTTTAGATGTACTGATTCATGTTCAGGACAAAGTCTTGATTTTGTTGAATAAGCTTCAAAAGTGTAGGAGAACAGTAATCATTTATCTAATTGCTAGAGTCCCTTTGAAACTCCTTTAGGAAGGGGACCTGCTGAAAACTAGGCAAAATGAACAAAGTTATGCTTTTGAAGAAAGTTTTGATAGATTTTTTTTTGAAAGTTTTGATAGATTTTGTATAAAAGGACACCAAGTGACACTTCGACCACATCGTTGCTTTGTGGAGGGCAGTATTCACTGTGGCCTCACTAGATTATCTATAAAACTGAGTTTGCTCAAGATAAACATGAAGATCTAAACGTTCAGAGAAACACTCAATGGTATTGGAAAGAAGAGCAATTGTAATGAAGGAGTATTCTTAGACATTAGAGGGGAAATGCTTGTAACCAGAACCACCCATGTTATGTATAGCACTGACAAACTGTAAGTTATAAGCATGAGCTCTCCTAGATCCAGCAGCTGTTATATCACAAAAGGATATATGTTTTAAGAGTGACTGGCATTCTTGGTAATTGAAGCAAAATTTTAATAATTCTCAGTATAAAACTGACTTGAGCCTTAAATGCTTGTGCAAACCAGAATTCTGCATGTATCACATTGGGAAGGGATTTGCTAAATTTAATGTGAGTGTAAATAAATAAAGATTTCCATGCCCTGCTACCCAGCTGAAGACAAAAGTTGTTATTTTTGTATGACTGAGTCAGCAAATGAAACTGAATGAATCCAAACGACTTTCATCTGTAATCCTGGAATGTGTAGCTTGAAGAACCATTGCACCATGAACTCGCCTGGCCTGGTAGGGAGGGGTAAAATGAACTAGAAGCAATGTGTCTGAAATCTTCCCAACATGACTACAGTGGTTAGAAAAGCGACTCAGTGAGACTATGTCTTTCTACCTCGAGTTCAGCCCTAATATGATACCATGTTGATGCCACCCTTCCTCTAGATAATAACATAATGGCTGTATCCTCACCCCAAGGAAGTTCAAGGGATGTTTGAATTGTTCATAATGATCGCCTTCCACTGGCCTAAAAGAGTTAACATCTTCTTCAAAGAATGGTGTTCAATCTGTGCCCAAAGCATAGAGAGCTTTAAGGTTGTAGTTAGAGAATGAATCATAAATTCAAGAGAGGAAATCAGCAGATACTAAGATCTGCTGGAGGAGAAACACACAGACTAATTATTTAGTGGCTGATAATATAAACTCTTTTGTTTATCATCTACTTTTTTCACACAATACAGTAATGTTTTAATAAGGTTTTACTGTATTCCAGACTCTGTGCTGTTGCTTACTGTGTACTTAACATCCTGAGGTAGATACTATTGATATTCTACTTCATAAGCAAGGAAATTAGGACTAAGAGATGATAAGAAACCTGTGCAAAATTACACAGCTAGCAAGGAACAGAGTTGGGATTTAAAAGTGTGACTTTAACTCATGTATTTTTTTCTTTTCTTAAGAAAATGTATGATGTGAAAGCATGCATTTGTAGAAGTGTGAACTTACATAACTCGTGTTCTTAACCATTAAGTTATGTGATCACCTCTAACCTCAGGTCTATGACACAAAAAGAACTGAGCTATGAAACAAAATAGAAAAATAAAACTTAAATCAATGAAGAGAGTAAAGAATTTTTTCAATGGAAGACTACCTTGGCATGTTTAATGAGGCACTTTTTTTCCTGCCCTCCATTTTCAAAATTAAGGGAATTAGATATTCAGAGTTTTTTTTTTTTTTTTTTTTTGGAAAATTTGGAAAGTATCTGGGTGTTAATTAAGGCAGTCTATTGCGAGCTATGCTACAATTGCTCCTCATATCTAGAAATGACCATAGCATTTATGAAAACTTAGATTAATCAGTACTCAATAGTTATTATGCCTTTTACTGTAAATTTGACAATTAGAAAAAAAGCGCTAGAGAGGAAGCCTTCTCACATAATCTTTATGCATGAGAAATTCCTGGAATAGACTCCAAAAAAGATAAAGGAGAATAATGGACCAGAAGGATATGAGAAACTTGAAAACCCTGTATGTAAAAACTGATGAGAGTGTGAAACAGCAGGACATTTTATTCACACTTTAAGCTTCTGGGGAAAAATAATCAGTGGGGATCAACTTGTCCAAGGTTATCCAATTGTGTTCCCAGCTGAGCAATTTGGTATTTGAGATTTTATTGTGTTTATGAAAACCCTAATATTGTACTTAGAATATTCTCAAGCAGCTTTGCTTTATTCTTTGGGCTTGGGGGGCAATTCTATATTGTAGGATAAGTTACTAATAGACATTTCTTTCTTTTTATCAAACAGTCATTTATGAAGAATTTAGTTTTGATTAAGCAGAGGGTATTAAACATTTTTCCACTAAGAACTGTTATGGCTGACACTAAAACTCTGTTGAATGACATACAAATCCTTTGCTCATTTATTTTTTCACTTTAGTGTTTGAAAAGCTGATAATACCCTGCTCAATCTTTGGTTTACTGTCAAAAATATGTTTCTTCTGGCCACAGATAGTAATAACTGTCATTTTGCCAAAAACCCATGATGCATTTTCATTCCCTTTTTGCTACAGAAATATAAACTTAAGAATTAAGAGCAGGCCATTTGCCTGATGGCAGTTAGAATCAGAGGAAGCATGATAATGCAAGAAGAATTTCGTATAGCAAGGTCTGTAAACAGTTACCATAGTCACCTAGACTCATGTCTCAAATTCTAAGTCATCTAAAAACTTTGATCTCAGATGGTTTTTAAAGCTTTTCTATTTCTTGATATTTGAAATAATAATAGACAGCAATTTTTTTTAATCCAAGTTGCCCGAGGAGTACAATGTCTTTCAGGTTATCATCTTTGTTGGCACACCACTTCGAGTGGAAGATGCACTATTAATAGTTATACCACAGGTATAAAACACCACCATCCAGATTAATGTTGTCGTACAACATCAGAACAATTGCCCTAGACACGAAGTAAATCATGACTACAGGAATTGAGAAGTCCTAAATTTCAAAATATTTTGAAAGGCAGTATTGCTTCCCTCCCTGGAGGACACTGAGAGTGCATTCAGTAGCCATGAGATTTTGTATCAGATGTTCTCTCCAGATGGCCAAATTTCAAATTTCCAGAATGCAAAGTTAATTGTACTATTTAGTTCTGTTTATTAGAGCATGCCAGTGTCTATATGGCACTTACTTCCTCAAAGAAAGACTCCATCATATATTTTTGAGATTGCAGCCTCTTGGTAGGAATGGATAGATCTACAAATTAGCAACTATTTTTAAGTAAGATTTTGACTTGGTACCTTTCTGTTAAATACAATTTCCTTCTGGACCTTCTTAATACTGCCATGAAAAGCATGAAAAGCCTGTTTCTGACTTTTGTCCTGCCATTCATTCTTGGGTTTTGAAAACCTACCTTCCATCTAAAATATTTTCTGAACTCCTCACTGATCCATTGAAATACTGTCCCCATTGTTGAACTCATATTACTTAATGACTTTATTATTGCATTATATTTGAGCACTATTCTCATGTATACTTATTATAATATCTGAGACTGTATGCTCCTGGACAAAAAGGACCAAATATTCCATGTGTTTGTTTATCTTCTCTTCCCTTCCCACATAACTCATACGGAGTTATGCTATGGCGAGAATCTCTGCATGTATTTCCAGCCCATACTCTCTCTCTCTAGAATCAATTCCCCCTGCCCATAGTGATAGGGACTCAGGGCACAACCATAAGTGACACTGTTGATTTCTCAAGGCCTGATTTTCACCAAGATGGAATCTGATCCATGTTGGGCCAATTAGATTCTACTTTCAAGAATTAGGGACCCAGGGAGAACAATTGGTCTTTGTTGATTGCTCACACTGAATTAATGTGCAAAGTGAGATGGGATGGTCATCTGTGCATGTGAATGGTGAACAAGAAGAACAAGACTGTTCTTCCAAAAAACAACACAGAAATGAGGGACTGTGTGCTGCAAAGATAAAGGAACAAACCTAGTTTCTGCCCTTCTGCCAAAGCAGTGTTTTTCATGTGTCCCAATTTTATCATCTCCAGGGCACTTTTCAGTGTTGGAAATCACCTTTTTAATTTGGTCACATGTACATTTTCTATTTCCCCCTTCTAGAATATATACTTACCAAAGGCAAGGACATCAGAGTGCTGCCTGCTGTCTCTCTGGCACCTAGAACAGTGCATGTATATAGCTATACTCAATAACATTTGTTGATTAAATGAATCCATGCATAACAATAGAAATTGATATATTTTAGCAGTTAAGGGACTGGGGCATGGGATGTGCAAAGCCATGGGAAGGAAAGCAGAACATGGGCATGACTCAGAACTGGGCAGCCAGGGAGGGGTTTTCTTCACCAGGCTGAGATCACATGGCAACTTGGAAAGAAGGGAGAAATAACAGTGAAAATGAGGCCCGGGAGAAAATATCAGGAGGAAATGAGAGGATAAGCTCTCCATTTGGCAATTTTGCTGTTTGCAGCCCTGTGTGTAAACCTAGGCAGAGAAAGCACCCCCAAATAGCCAGCTGCCAGGAGAGCCTGAGAAAACAAAGGCTGGAGATAACAGAAGACCTGGGGCCTTTTGCAGCAAGTGCAAACTTTCACACCTGTCAGCAGTAAGTCAAGAGGTTTATGGGGCTGCAATATTTACACTCTAATTAAAAAATCATAAAGCAAGCACCCTTTCAGGTTGCAGAAAACAAAACTACAGAACTTCTACAGCAGTAGCTGTTAATCAGTTACTCCTAATGATATGGGGCCAGCACCTAGATGGGTGTTTACTCAGCCACAAAGAGCGACCAGAACTGGAGGGTGGTGTTGGGGCGGGGGAAGGTCGGGAAGTGGAACTGGTACCAAAGAGCAATCTATGCAGGTGGCCAGAACTTGGTCAGAAAGCTCCCAGTTGATGTGAGGATCCTTTGGGGGCTTGGGAAAATATTCTGGACATACCTACTTGGCAGTCTAGTTTTATTTTTACCTTTTCTCATGTGGAACTGAAGAGCATTTACAGTCACATAGATATGGAAATGGGATAAAGCTCCTTGAATGGGGTCCATGGCAGACCCAGAATTCAATAGAGGGGGGAAAATTACCTATGGGAATGTCAGGGTCACCACATACATATAGAAGTGCACAGCTGGCAAGTGGGCAGAGTTGAAGCTCACCTCAATCCTTTTGGTGTGCTCTGCCCTTCTCGTAGTTTCCCTCTCTACCCAGAGGTCAGGCCTGCCAGTTGCTGTTGACTGAGAGTAACAGCAACTGAGAGTAGTTCATTGTGGCTTTTCCCAACACACTGTTTCCTCACCTCGCCCCAACTACTCCCTTAATTTGTTCCAACATCAGAGGGACTTTTTCACTTCCCAGAAAGACAAAAGTCTTTCCCCTGATGGGCAACTGCTCAACTTCTTCCAACCCACTCTTCACTGGGAGGGTCCCTTCACCACCTTTGAGTTGACAGCTCTAAATTTGAGAAGCCACCTCTGTGTTTTAATCTTAAAACACCCTTTCATTATGCTCCACAGCACTTTTCACAATTGGCAACTAGTTTCTTAGGCCTTTGTCTACTTGCCTGTCCCCTTCGTCCCCTGTGCCAAGAGGGCAAGAATCATCTCTCTTCTATCCACCACTGAAGACACACTTCCTGGCACAGTGTCTGGGATATAGAAGTTTAATTTTCACATTTTGAATGGATGAGTGGATGGTTGGATGGAGGGATGGACAGAAGTAAATAAGTCATACCTTCCAATCTGGCTTTCTAAGATGACAACCAGGATGAAATATTCAGAAAAAATACATCCGCATCTTCCCTCCCTATCACTGAATAACCTGGGTTATACAATACATAATTTGTTTTCTTTCCTGTCTAACCCCAGAGGGGTCACCCGTGGTGGGAATGTCAACAGCTGTAGTAAGAAGAAAACCATTTTTGTAAGGTATTAATTTACACCACTTGTAAAATACTGCTAGATCAGTGGAGAAAGTACTGGCCTTGCTTTCAGTAGATCGGATCTTGACTATTAACTCTAATATGCACTAGAGTAAGCCATTTTACCTGTATGAACTTCAAGTGCCTCATGGAGTCAAAAAGGACAGGATCAGCTCCTGTATGTGGAAGTCCTTTGCAAATGACCAAGGAGGAATAAGTTCAAGATTTCCTTTCCACTGTTTGTAAACCTGCCTTGCATTAGAGACTTATGTGAAGTGTCTGCAATCTGTGTCACTAGGTTTCACCCTTTTTTGCCACCTGGCTAGAATCTTCTTTACTTGTGCCCTTGATGGGGGCTTTCCCATGCCCCTACAATAGCACAGGCTTTGGCCATTGATCACACGTAGGAGGATACTCCGAGAATATCACTGAAAGCATCAATTCTACCACCTTCCATTTTTGTTTCTTGGGCTGTGTTATTCTGTTAAACAAAGTACAGAGGCCCAGTGAAATGTAATGAACTTCTACCTCCAAAGATAATTAGAGCCCTGTTCATTTGCCGATTCAATACAAATGCCATTGCAAAAAGAAACTGGTTTTTATCGGCACTTGCTCCTAGCTCAGATCCCGCTGGTGCTGTGCTGTTTTGGCACTTGTGAAAAAAATAAATCCTGGGGAATCACTGGATTGCAATAGGCTTCCCGTTAAACACAGGAAAGAAACAGCTGATGTCTGAATTTGCTAATTTCCGCTGATTCAGTTGGAGGGTGATGCACGCTGCTAACGAGGGAAACATTCAGGTATGTGAATTGAGGCTTGGAAACAAAGTGTAGGTTGTAATCAGTGCATCCTATATTAGGTTGGAATCATTATTTAGCAAGTGCTTCCCATAGAAATTAGAAAAGAATCCCAAGCCTACCAGGCTTTCTGTATTCTTCCTCATCACTGACATAATATACAAAAACACTCGTCCCTTGCTCCTATTTCAACCCTAAAATTTATAAGCAATGCACGAGTGACCTTGTTCTTATTTGTGATGAAAATAAAGCAAATATTGTTGTTAGCTTGTCTATATTAATGTAAAACCCTGCATAACAGAGACATTGTGTGATTTATCAAAGATCACATAGTGAGTCATTGGTATAATCCCAAAACAGCAGCAAATCTTTTGTTCTGTAGGCTAGAATATCTTCTCTAAACTCTCATTTTATGCCTGACTTCTCTGAGTGAACTAGAAAGAGTTCTGATGAAAATACACATACGTACACACAACACAAACATCTACCAACCTATCCATAGGCACACATCCCTTTACAGTTGAAAATTATGCCTAAGAGTTTTATCCTATATGAGGATATACGATATATCCTAACATCCCGCAAACTGTCTAACCCCTGATCCACCTACCTATCTATCCCAAGCGATAAGCCACCCCATCTAGGATTTTTGCTAGGCAGGAGAAATGGTAAATTTAACATTTGGTAGAAGGGGTTGGGTTTTCTTAATGAGATCTTCAGAGCCTTAGCCTTGGCCTGGTTTCTGGACTTTGTTTAGAGAAGCTAAGCCTCCTGGTCCAGTCCAGCTGCCTGTATTATTCTCAAACACGCTTCTCCCTGCAGAATTCCTGACAGAATCTGAGGAGACCTGTTGCTGATGAGGTTTTGGGACATCTGGGAAGGCTGTATGCCAGGTAACTATTGTTCAAATCTCCTCTACTTTTGAAGGAAGATATCTGACACTGAGGGGAAATCTTCCTGGTGTTCAGCCTTCCCTAAGGCCTGGGAAAAACTGTTCCCCCTGCAACTCATAAACAGTCTGTGAAGGCAAGTAAACCTTTTCCTTTTCCTCAGGACTCTTCAAAACCAAGAATGCAACAGCTTCTGGGAAATTTTACCTTCAATATCAGGATCTTTAGAGCCTGAGAAGACTTGACTGCTTGACCTCAGACCTTAATAAAGATGTGGGCAGATGATATGGAGGCAGAACCCATATAAATGTATGTCTCAAGATCAGAGCTTCTGAGATTTTCTACTAAGATAAGGAGTAAGACAAGGAGATGTCCACTGCCATTACTGCTATTTAATATAGTGTTATAAATCTTAACAAGAATGATTAGATAAGAAAACTATATTAAAATATTTAAATTGAGAGGAAAAAGTAAAACTATCTCTATTTGCATATGACATATTAACATGCATAGAAAATCCCAAAGATGCCAATAAAACCTACTAGGAATAGTAAGCAAATATGGTGAGGTGGCAGTCTACAGTATTACAAAAATCTATTGTTTCTACATGAAAATAATGAACTTGGGGAATCAGAATTCAGAAACCATTCCATATACATTTTCATCAAAAAAATTAAGTATCTTGTAATAAATTTAACCAAAGAAGTGAAATACTTATACATCAAAAACTATGACATTATTGGAAAAAAAAAAAAGAAGAAGACACAAAGAGATGGAAAGATAGTCCATGCTTATAGATGGGAAGAATTGGCATTGTTAAAATGCCTATAGAACCTAAAATATACAGATTCAATACAATCACTATCAGAATCACAATGACATTCTTCACAAAAATAGAATAAAATATGAAACTTACATGAAACTACTAAAGAACCCAAAAAGAAAAGAACACTCCTGAGAAAAAAAGCATAAAAACGGAGATATCACAGGCCTCAACTTAAAACTATACTACAAAGTGATAGTAATTAAACCAGCATGGTATTCAGATAAAAACAGATCTACAGGTCAATGGAATAGAATAGAGAGTCCAGAGATAAAACCACACACACAAGGACAACTAATTTACAACAAGGGAACCAAATGCTTACAATGGAGCAAGGAAAGTATCACCATACACAAACATTTATTCAAAATGGATTAAAAATGTGGATTTAAGTCCTGAAACCATAAAACACTTAGAAGAAAACAAAAGTGATACCTCTTTGACATCAACCTTAGAGATGTGTTTGGGAACTTTACTTCAATGGTAAGGGAAACAAA
Organism: Scalopus aquaticus; assembly: GCA_004024925.1. Taxonomy (NCBI): domain Eukaryota; kingdom Metazoa; phylum Chordata; class Mammalia; order Eulipotyphla; family Talpidae; genus Scalopus; species Scalopus aquaticus. Next base: position 98,967 of record PVIJ01003404.1, read on the forward strand.
AACAAAAATAAAAACTGGAACTACATCAAACTAAAAAGCTTTTGCACAGTGAAAGAAATATACAGCAAAATTAAAAGATACACTGCTGATGGGAGAAGATATTTGTGCACCTCTGAAAAGAGATTAATACCCCAAATATGAAAAGACATCAGACAACTCAATAATAACAGAAACCTGATTAAAGAACAGACAAAAGGGATCTGAATATATACTTTTCCAGAGAAGACATATGAATGACCAATAAACACATGAAGAGGTACTCATCATCTAATAATTAGATGCAAATCCAAACAACAATGATACATGTCACACCTGTGAGAACATCTGTTATCCAAAAGATGAGAAACAAGTGTTCAGGAGAGTATGTGAAGAGAAGGGAACCCTTATATGCTGTTGGTGGAAATGCAAATTGGTGCAGCCATTATGTAAAGCAGTATGGAGATTCTTAAAAAAATTTAAAATAAAAATTCCATGATTCAGTTATTTCATTTCTGTATATTCACCCCCCCCATGCAAAAACTTCAATTAGAAGAGATATATGTACCCTTATGTTTATTGAAGCATTATTTTTAATAGTCAAGAATTAGAAACAACCAACATGCCCATCAACTGACAAATGATTAAGAATATGTGGCATATAACATCATGGAATACTACTTAGCTACTAAAAAAAATAAAAGATATCCTGCCATTTACATCAACATGGAAACATGGATGGATCTAGAGGATATTATACTTAGTGAAATAAGCCAGATAGAGAAAGCTAACCACCTTGTGATGTTACTCATATGTGGTATAGAATGAAAACAAACAAACAGATAAACATATAAAACAAAAATAAATATTGGCCCGTAAGACAATTAGTGGTTACCAGAAGGGAAGGAGGAAGAGAGGTGGGTAAATTTGGACAAGGAGATGATAGTATGGTGAAGAATAGAACTGAACTTTTAGAGGTGAACTTAATGTAGTACATGCACATACTGATTTTCAATAATGTACACCTGAAACTTATGTAATGTTATAATAAAATGTTACTTCAATAAAAGAAAAAAAAATTAAGCTTTCTGGGTGTGAGATTTTCTGTACTGTAAACTAATGAAAGACTGGGAAGGACCTGAGGAAGGCAGAGTCTCCATTTAATAGAAATGTGCCCACTACAGCAGCACTCTCTGCACCCCGGGTAATTAACTGGACTTCATTTCTCACGAAGAATGAATCAGGACATTTGGGAGGCAATAGCACCATAGAACAGCACCCTGTAACAGTAGCACTGTCTTCAGAACGCTCTGAGAGTATTCAGAGCACTACAATTGGTGGCTACAATTCAAGCATTACTGGGAAGGGAATCTGGGACCAGCAGCTCTACACCAATGACCCCCTTAATAGTGGTGCTCTGAACCTGAGGAGATTTGTAGGGACTGAGGCCTTTGTCAAGGACCAGAAAAGATCATTGGGGAACCACCGGCTCCAAAGAAATGCCCTCTCAGTAGCAGAGCTCACTGACCTGGCAGTACTTCTCTCTAGACACTAGACCTCACCCCCGCCTGGGAATGATGTTTCGGAGACAGCAGACCCTTAGAAACGCCCCGTCAACAAAAGTGGTCCCTGCGCCTGTGGAAACTTGCTGCTCTGCTATCGGTCTCGTGGGGGCAGAGGCCACCCTGTTTGGGAGGCAATCTTCTTTATAAACACTGCACTTGCAACAGCATCCAACTTTGCTTTATGTCACACTGTTGGACACTTACAGCTCAGTCAAGGATATAAAAGAGGCTGAGAAGTCTATGTTTGTCCAGCCATGAAATAGGCCAGTTAAGCTGAGGCCGAGCGAGAGCTGCATCTCTCTTTCCTGTGAAGCACCCAGAGGACAGAGCGGAGAGGTTATAGCGCGGCTGCTGCAGCTGCTGCTATTTTTCGTTACTTATGTCTGAAATCAGCTCTAGAACTGAGTAAGCCTTGGAATGCTGCTTAGCACCCCCAGCATTACTTGTGTTAAGACGTTCACAGGATGGGGAGCATTTTGCTCCTCAGAGCAGTATCCTCAGATAGAGGATGAGTATATACACAGCAAGTAATGAATTTAGAGAGCAATTTATTTATAATTATTAACGCCAACAAATTTCATTTATTTATATATATGCACATATAAATTAATTCTAATATCTGCCTCTCTCTCTGTCTTTCTCTGTGTGTGTCTCTCCCCCCTCTCTAAATAGTGTGTTTAATTTGATTTACCGATAGGTAGACTGTGGAATGTCTTAGGAAAGCATGCCTACAATCATAATAATAGAAGACCTACTATGATGTTATTATTTAAACAGCTTTTACAGGGGTTACTGTAGTAAAATCTCAAAAATAACCCTAGAGCAGACTTTTTCATCCTTAACGCTATTGGCATCTTGGGCCTGATCATCCTTGCCATGAAGACAGAGTGAAGGATGGTTATTGGTATTGTTGGCCTCTACCAGGTAGAGAACTGTAACATACCTTACTCCCCACCTCAGTTTTGACAACCAAAAATGTGTGTAGACATTGCCAAATGTTCCCTGGCGGACAAAATTCCTTCAGCTGTGAACCGTTGTCCTAGAGGAAGGCATACCTGGTAGTCTCCTTTTGCAGATGAGGAAACTGAAGCAACTGAAGCTTAAACGAAGTATTTGCCCAAGTTCAGGCAGCTATCAAAGATAAGACTTGAGGTTTGAATCCTATCTATAGAGCCTGAGCTGTCAACCAGCCCACCATATGTCACAGAGCAAAAGTCCCTTTAGCATCCAGAGTCCTGCCGAGTGGCTCAAGACACTTCCAGTATCCTTACAGTCTTTTTGCTGCTCCTGGGCAGGGAGAAGATTTTGCATTTCCAGGACCAACTGGCCCTGGAGACTTAACAGACTTAACATCAGACCACTCATATCTATATTTCCTTCAGAGAGACTTGTAACTGTGAAAACCTCTTTAGTATTGTTTCCATGGGATAGGGGAAAACTTAACCATCACACCAAGAGAACGTTTTATCAACAAACCTCACTCTGTGCTTAACGAGGTCCCTGAATGAGGCTTGCCAGCCTGCCTAAGGCTTGATGACTGACTTCCTAAAGCCTCAAATGTTTTTCTATGCAAAAGGTGGTGTGAGGATCAAGAAGTTGGCATTTGCCAAGTATCAGGAGATTGTGAACAGCAGGGCTTTTCTCTGATTTGCTGGCCAGAAAGAACATAAAACTGGTAGTTAAGCCTCATTCTTTATAGCCAATATGTGAAAAAGTCAAGTTTTGACTTTAGAAGCTGCTATCAAATATCACCTTTATCTTTCAACTGTGCGTGGCTCCAGGTAAAGGGGGAAAATATATCTGGGTACAGAGACTGTCATGACAGTTGTCACCTGTTCTTTGTTCAGGACTTTTTGGGTTTTCTTGGAAAGGCTGTTGGTTCTTTGGGGTTCCGTGTCTCTCAAAATAGACTTCTATTGAGCTACAGTTTTTGCTATAGTTTATAATTTATAGGGTAATTGCATCAGTAGTATTGCTTTTATGCTCCCCAAACATGCTATATCTAATTCTTATAATCCCCACTTAGTAACAGTTTGTACGTGTTATTTCAAACCCATTTTCCCTCTAGCCTATCATTGCCAATGCTTTATTCATTACAGGCCCATTAATTAAATGTGTGCATTACCTCATCAAGCTTGCCTTTACCAGCAGCTGGCAAGATACGTCATTGTCCTTGGTAAACTGGCAAGTAGAGACTTACAGAATCCGTCCAGATCCATGCTCTGCATTTGCTTCTAAAATTCTTCTTTGTCCATATAGACAGCCTTAATAGCAAGTGTGGAAATCCCCCAGTCAACTAAGCCTGACCAAGTGACTTTTGTTTAAAACATATTTATTTGTATGCAATCTATGCTATGTCAATGCTTTAGAGTTAAGAATTTGGCTTGATGTTTCTGGAGGTATTTTTTAACCAGTTTGATGAATGTGGGAGTGATTAATGGAGAGGGATATGGGGAAAGGACAAGGAAAACAGAAGCCAAGCTTGTTTTGGCCTTGGCAACCCCATTTCTCAGCCCGTCAGACATTCATCTCCTGACTCCATGGTGTCACTTGGTGCCTGCCTGCTATTTACCTTCAGTCCACATGTGTCCGTATTTCTCAAGAGCCAGTAAAAAGCATGTGATAAGCTTAGCAGGGAGAGAGCTGTGCTCTGATGGCCAGTGCCCTGATGACACATGGCAGGTCCCAGCCCCATCCACACCCCCAACCCCATAGAGTGGGATCTCCTCTCCAACTCAACCCAGCCAGGACTGCTCCTCCCACCAGTGATTTACAAACCATGGGAAAACTCCAGAGCTGCCCATTCCATGGAATGCTGCAAGAAGAAGTCTCTGACTGAGGAGAATTATATGTTGTCTTTTAAAAATAAATAAACATAAGGGACCAGTCCCAGTTCTGATGGGATGTCAGCAAAGGTCCTTAGTGTGAAGGATTTGTAATAAGCTGGAGGGAAAATGCATGGAGCCGTTAGCTTGACCCTCAGCTCTGTATATTCTGCTTTGCTCTCATCCAAGCAGATAGCCAGGTCTTTTTGCTCCACTGACTTTTTGCTCCACTGATTTGTGTTGCTGGCAGAGAGCAGAAGTTGCTTTAAGAAAATGCCTTCCCATTCTTGGTTTTCTACCAAGCCAAAATTGTTACACAGGGGAGTAGAAAGAGAGAACTGAAGATCAGGAGATCATGAGGGGGAAGATCTTGCTCCCGCTTCAACCCAGATGGAGAAGCAGATACTTTTTGTGAGAAGTGGAAAACAGGCCTCAACCTCTAGTAGTTCTGTCCATAGGCCACAGGGCCTTTCGACCTTCTTTCTTGGGAGGAAGTGAAGTGTGATGGTGAGCAGCATGGACTCTGAAGCCATTTCGGCTAGTTAAAATCCCAGCCCACCATGGGTATCCCCTTGGCTTTGTTCTATGCAGTTCTCTTTGTCTCATCTTCGTTAGCTATAAAATAGCATTAACAATAAAATGATCTCATAGAGTACATGTCAGGATTATATGTATTAATTCATTGAAGATAATTCGGACAATGCCTACCTCATAGTGAGCCCTCTGTAAATACCAACTACTATTACTCATGTTTAAAACTAATAGGCAGCCCCATGGACATGTCTCTCATAAAATCAGAAGCTCTTCCCTTCAAGGGTCCTCATGTTCTTGGACAGAGAGGATTCTGTGGTCATGTTGGACTGAAGACAAGACAGCCCTTCCTCCATTTTCTGAGCCCCATCCAAGGCTTCTGGGATTCAGAAGGAGCAAAATTCCCCCATCCCACAAAATACTGAGTTTAGACTTTCCAGTGACCTTGCAGGGTAGAGCAGCAAACCAGATATTCAGTAATTTATAGAAAAGAAAAAGAACAGCAATTCTCAAATATTTTAGTTTTATTGCAAATTTCTCATCAATCCACTGGTAATGACCCACCTATCTATCCTATTTTCTTACAAAACAAATTCAAAGTATCAGTGAAAATATTTATAGGCATAGTCAACCTAATCACAGAGAAACCTGACAATCAGATCATTCAATATAGGACTTCAGTGGGAGAGAGAAAAAAGTTTTAGTTTCGCTTTTTGCTTTGCTTTTAGGAAGGAGAGGGCCGAGTGATGTTAGAGAGGGAATAAGGGTCATCCGTAATGGTGTTATGTGAGAGGACATTAACATCAAGAAATGACGCTGGGAAAACTGAGCATCCACATACAAAAGGCTACAGTTGAACGTTTATCTTACACCATAAACAAAACAAACTCTAAAGGTGAGACAAAAAGCTATAAAACTTTTAGAAGAAAACAAAGGGGAAAAGCTTCATGGCATTAGGTGTGACACTGATTTCAAAGGCACAGACAACAAAAGCAAAATTAGACAGGTGGGATTAAGTCAAACTAAAAAACTTCTGCGCATCAAACAATATCATTTGGAGAATAAAAAGACAGCCTATGATAGGAGGAAGTAGTTGCAAATCATATATCCAATAAAGGCTTAATGTCTAGAATACATAAGAATTCCTATAACTGAGCAGGAAAATAACAAATAATCTAATTAAAATGGAGCAAAAGATTTGAGTACATATTTCTTCAAAGAAGATACGCAAATGACCAACAAGCATATGAAAAAATGCTCCATATCTCTACTCATTACAGAAGTATAAGTCAAAACTAAGAGATACTACACATTAGGATGATGACTATAAAATATAAAACAAACAAAACAAACAAAAATACAACTAGAACACAACAGTTTTCTGTTGTGCAATGCAGTGAAGCATTCCATGAGGATGTGGAGCTAGGGCTAGTTATTCCTGTAGGTTCCTTTTAGTTTTAAAATGCTATGAACTTATGTGCAGCCTAACCTGATTTCAGAAACTTTAAATGAGATTATCTGTGGGGGAGAATTAGCCAGCTCCAAGTAAATATAACTTAGAAAAATTCTCTATTATTGACTTTTGGAGATGCATAATGCAAGTTTTTAAGCCATTGTTCAAAACCAATTTTAAAGATTACCATTAAGTGTCCTATCTCAAACAGGGATCCCATTAAAATAAAATACAGTGCACTTATTAAAAAATGTCCATAAGCAAATAGTTGTGCTTTAAAATATTATTTCTATTTCCAAAGTCATGCTTTTACCTTTGGGGTTTTAGTGTGACTGAATGACTATGGCATAATTTTAACGACTTATTAGTGAATCTCTAAAACCACGGACTTCTCTTTAGAACCCAGTAAGAATCCAGTGATAAGAAAAATATGACTCGAAAAACATTCACACACACACACACACACACACACACACATAATTGTGTGTCTGTATCTGTGTGTGCACATGTGCATGTGTGCATACTCCCACACAGATTTTTGGAAGCAGGAATCACATGGAAAACTTGATTTCCCTGGCCCCACTATCAGAACAGCCTGAGGCCAGGCTCCGTGGTGGCGTCTATGTGCAGTGCAGCTGAGCACCTCACAACTTGCTTTAAGATTCTAGCAAAAGTCTTGGCAACTTGCTTTTGGAGTTTCTCAAAACCATAGCAGTTCTTTCTTGCTTTTAATGAAATTCCTTTCTATTTCTCCAGGTATGACTCCCCTTGGACTAGCAGGGCATATTTTCTCCTTGAGTTAGGACAGCTTATGACAAATAATGATGAGGAATCAATAGACAGGAGGGAAATATTGGGTGAGAGGCTGAATGAATCTCTGAGATAAATTATTGACCATAGGCATGGCCGGTTCTCCTTTCACTTATATGTTCGTATTCCATCTCACTAACAACTTGAAAGAAAATCAAATATTTTGTTTGGGGGCTTCACTAATATCAGCAACTTTTACTATCTTAATGGCATTTTTATTGATCTCAGCTTTAATGGGAGCTGTATATATTTGATGTTGGTCATTTAAAGTAGAGGTGAGTAATAGACTTCCCCACTGAGGATCATAAAGCAGCTCCTTGTCTGGCAAGCACGGGAAGCAAATAGAAGACAGCATTTAATCTACTGTTCTACTGCAGTTATCAGGGACTGAGATGAAAAAAAAAATTAAAATGTAAAGGTTGGGGCTTCCCCACCCCCTTGTCCCATCCCCCACCCTGTTTCCTAGCCACCCCGCCCCCTCCTTGCACCTCTCCCCATGCTGACTCCTGGGCACACTGGTCATCAGCAGACTAACAACAAAAGGCCATTGGCGCAATGACCTTGGCTGTGGCATCACGCACTGGAGGAAAGAAATGAAGCCATTAGACTGAGGCAGGAGAACAGGTTATAAATCAAGCCATTTCCAATAAGCTGCCGTAATGGCCATCCATCATTGCCAGCCCGGCACACAGCAGACCATGGAGACACTGGAGCTGCTAAAGCTGAGACATAAACAATAATAATCCGGGCTTGATGTTTCAGCCCTTCAGGAAATTTAGGGACATTTGCTTTTCTTTTGTTTGTCAGAGGTGATATTTAAAGCATAAGATGTAATAAATAGAGGACAGGTGACACATTGGTACAGTTTACAAGCATTGCATTCTGGGTGTGATTAAAGGGAGAATAAAAAGTTGAATTCCAAAAATAGCCACTGCTTCTGGAATAAAAGAGCAGACCCCCAAACAAATAAACAAAACATCACAATCTTCATGGGATGACGGCTAGATGTTTTTGGAATATGCTGACAGGTCTCATTGCTTTGAAAATCACAGCAGTTTGTGTTACGGGGCAAAACACAAGGTTTTGATTGTATAAGGAAGAAAACTGGAAAAGTAATTCAAATTTGCATTTTTGACCAGGTTACAAGTGGTTCATTGGAATTAGACAAATGTAAGTTGTGCTTTTTAATAATGGCTTATCACTAATTTCCAGGGGATAATTCGCTGACAGAGGATCTGATGGCAAATATTTCAAAACAATGTTGTGAACATTTTAAGTGCACTCAAGATTGTTTGTTGTGGCTTTGGAATTAAAAAAAAAAAAAGCCAAGGGAAGAACTAGTTGTTCTAGTATATCTGGGTTTTTGTGAAACTCTTTAAAATGATTTCCTCAGGTTATTAGGATTTCATTTCAAAGCTGTGCCCATCAGATATCAGCGGCCAGCATGTCCTCCTAAATTTCTCATTCCTCTTCCACAGTGTTTGCCCATTTTTATCTTGATTTGATTACATGAAATATCCAGTCCATATTTTTTACATTACATGATAGTCTCCAAATAATAATGCCTGTTTTTAAAGATATATTTTAGATCGTTAAAAGCAGCTAGGGGAGTGGATGGTCTTAAAATTCACAAGATGACCCTTATGGATTACAGTGCTATTTCAAATCACTTGGTAATGTATTAGAGTGAATTTGTTTCATACCAAAAGCAAGGAGCAATTAAAGTAAGCATAACCGAAAGACATGTTGTGACAACAGAATGTTCCAAAGAGCGATTCTTGGAACTCTATGGAGGAACTACAACTTTCCTATCAAATTGATCATTGTACTTTCAAAGCTTCAAATATCTGCAAGTCAGAGAGAGTGTTTGTGCAATAGCTATAATGCAAATACATGGAGAAAGCTAAATAAAGTCTAATCAAAGAGTATAATAATTGAGAAAAATATGTGATGTATGGAAATTGCAATACTCCTCAAGAGAAATAAATCATTACAGCCAGTTAAGGTGATTCAGACTCATTTACTTACTTTTATTCTAAACTTAAGAGCCATGAAAAGGAAAATGGACACCTAGACTTGAGCCACAGTATCAAAATAGAGTATTTTAATTATATTTTCAGAACAGAGTAGGGTGAGGTATGTGCTTTACAACAGATCAATGCAGGCAATAATCATTTTTCTTTCTGGTTGAAAAATAGTATTGCCAATTGCCTGTTTGGGAACTGATTAAAATAGCTGAAGAAGCTGAAGATGCTTAATCAGATACATTTAGACAGATGACATATTTTGATTCCAAGTATGCCTGGGACATTTGTCCAGAATGAGTCAACTTTTTAGAAAAACCATTCTAAAAAAAAAGATACTTTGTCCAGCTTCTACAAAGGGGAACTGGATAGAGTTCCCCCTTGTTTTTGTGGCATCTTGTCAAATGCACCCCCTCAGCTAAATGGGGATGACTAACTGGGCTTGTCCCAGACTTCTCAAGAAAGTTGGCATAAATTTTTAATGGTTTGTCTAAATATTCCTATAATTAAGTATCTGAAGATGTTTTGTACTAATGTAATAGATTTGTTTTTTCATGAGCTGCTATTTAAATAGTCATTTGTAATAAATATTTATAAGTGTTTATAAATAAAATATTGATGGCATGGAATGACATTTTAATGTGGTGCTAACCATGAATGAAATGCTGAATAGCATGAGGCTGCCTCACAAAATGTTTTAGAAGTACTGATTTTACATCAAGGTTGACCAAGTCCCACCAAGGTAGCCTAAGGGACAGGCATGGTGCCGAGGGTGTTTCCACCGCTACTCGTGGGTGGAAGCAAAGCTGCTTCAGATTTTAGGATTGTTAGAAATGTCAGGCCTTGGACAACTCAACAATCTCCCTCCTTTTCCTTCTGCACAGAAATTCTACCAGAAACAGAGCATCTGGACTTTTACTAATGCTTTACACATGGAAGATTCCATCGTTCCCTCTCAAAACTTGTTCCAAGGCCTCTAGTCTCTCTTTGTTTCTGGCCCTCTGGGTGTGGAAGGACAGAGGCTTGACTGATATCCAGGGTGCTCAAAACTTGTGCAATTCACTCTCCAATGCCAAGGCCAGATTGTGTTTCGAAATGGTAGATAAGGACACAGGAAGAATAGAGTGTAAACAGCCTCTGCTAAGTTTTGTCCTGGGTAAGCAAGAAAAAAATAAAAAAAAACACCTAATGATAGCCTGTTGAAATTACTTTTTGGACTGTCTATTACTCACCTACCCAGCAGCAAATAGAACCTCTATGGGCCTCAAAATCTCCATCTGTGAACTATGAAAATAAATGTATGCTATTTACATATTTTTTAGGGACACTAACGAGAGCAACAGTTTATTTTTATTTATTCATTAATTGATTCAATTCATAAACTTCCACCATCTGCTACAAAGATTCAATTAACTAATTGTTATATCCCAGTTTGCAAGTATAATATATTATGAAAGTGCCAAGATGGTGTAGGTAGCAGGGTATGTGAGCAAGGTTTAAATTTTTTCTTGGAAGAGTATGTCACACTTTTGCCTAGCACTTATCTTTGAGCAAATTTAAATTTTGCAAATCTTCTGTGCTCTATAAAAGGAAGTGTACCCAGTGGGCAATGACAGACTTTGGTTACTGGCTTAGCATTAGTATGTACCATCTGGTGCCTTGACTGAATTTTCTAGGAACTTTGAGCCTCAGTTTCTGCAATTAAAAGTGAGAAAGTTGGATTAGCTACTGATGCTAGTAAGGATGTTAATAATATCTTACTTTTATTTACAGTTTTCATAATTTAAAAAACTCAATTACAAAATTTACCTTGATTATTTAAAAAACTACTGTAAAAGGTAGGGATTGAAGGTATATCTCATAAACCCCAATTTGACAAATGAGGATAAATGAGGCTTAGAAGAGCCAAAATATTTACGGGCATTCATACCATTAGTGGGTTACAGGCCAAGGATTGCCATTTCTGCATTTCTTTTTTAAAATTTGCCAGTAACATTGTTTTTCTAATTATAAAGCATGTTCCAAATGCACATTTTCTAGGTAGGTGGTTTCCAAAACCTCTTTCAGCTCAAGACGTCTATATTTCTGCCATTTCTAATGGATTCTTTGATCTGTTTCATCTTTTGACCGTCTCAGTGGCAGAGTGCTCTGAAAGACTTTCCTGTTTCTGTCATCATTTAAAGGTTTCTTTTTTTTTTTCCCACCCTAACCATAGTGGCATTCATTATCAGGGATGCAATTAAAATGATAATACAGATCCCTGAGAAAGACAATGTGAAAAGGCAGAGAAGTGTGCTGTGTTAATTTGCCATCAATGATGTTATAGTTGAGAATGGTGGCATTATGAGGATTTGCGAATGTTTTTGGCTGCTTTTGAATCTTATTATTTACAACTCATCACTTATGAGTGGAGTCCCGGTATTCAACATGCAATCTGTCAACTGCATTGTATCAAGTTTCATAAGAGAAGCAGTAAACATACAGATACCTGTTGCACAGTCCCCTAGAAACCCATCCTCTGTGTAGGGCTCTATGAAATTCTGTTTTGATTAGGTTGTTACATCTGGGACAGAACTGCAAATAGTGTTTGGCGGAGGAAAAATGTGGGCCTGTATAATGCTGAGATTAAAGTCTGTCCAATAATACAAGCATGTCAGCTGGGACAGGTCCTGTATTTATAGCAGAAAGGCCACTGAGTGAGGATTCATCACACAGGTTCAAGGGAGGTAGTGTCAATTACTTTGGGACCTTTTGTGATAACACTGGATGGACCACTGAAAAAGCGCCATATTTAATCTATTTCCTGCTTAAGTGGACAAAGAACTAGTAAATACGGTAGGAAATAATCCCATTTGGGAAGAAGGCGGGAAGGGGGAAGATAGGCAAAAATGACTTCATGCTCCAGATCCTCTACACTTCCCATTTTTATGATCCTAGGATGTGAAAGTCTAATTAATAAGGTGACAGAGTATTTCATGCTCTGTGCCTTATGTAACTCTTTCATAAGGCAAGTTATATAGCTTAAGCTGCCATGCAAAGGGAAAAGGTAAAAAGTGGGGAAGTGAACAGGTTCTTGAATTAATGGGTTTGATAGGGGTGCATCTTGGTGGAGGATCAAACTCTGGTATCTTATGATATCTGATGTTATCCTACAACAGAATTATTTCCCAATTAACTAGTTTCTTGATCAAGCACTGTGTGGTTGTGTGAATAAAACAGAACAAAAATGAAAAACATGTGTATAGCAATCACATACCAATAGGAGGTTCACTAAGATGCATGTGTATCCATATAGCATGCATGAGGCTCTTTGTAACAGGTTGAATTATCCCTCAGATCTAATAAGCATAATTGACAGAGCCTGCATATGACCACAGGTGGGAACAGCTGGTGGGTACTTGCCAAGAGCAACACATTTAACCAGCTGCCAGTGGAGCTTGCCAAAATGGGGTCACCATGGAGCAGCTGGTCTTATGGATTGAATCTAAAAATCTGTCACTAGTACTTCCCGATTGTCACCTGCTGAAATTCCAGTAGGTTCTAACTTAATAGGAGGGAGGTAGGCAAGTTTACACTTCATTCCTGAGCACCCAATACACGGTGAGTGTCTTTGGCCATCAAGAGCGGAGGTGCGCCTGCACAGTGACACCATCCGCCTGCATCCCGTTTTCTGACTGGAGCCTTGTTTAAAAGGAGGGATCACTCAGATAGTAGGGAAACTCCAGAAGTGACACTCTTGTCAAGCGAAATTATCCAGAAACCTCCAAAGTAGTTATTGGCCTTTGCTGGACGTTAACTGTGATTCTCTGAAAAGAGTTTTAGCTTTAAATAGATTTTTAAATTTTTTAAATTTTTTAGCTTTAAATAGATTAAAACTCACTGCAATATGGGGTAAGTATGAGATGCAGGTGGCAACATGAAAACAGTAAACATGGCACTCATTACACATCTCATTCTCCTTGCCACTGCCTCCTGCCTTTTGACGATCTCCTAAACTTCATCACATAGTTTTCTCAGCCCAATTTGACCCAGTTTAACCCAGTTTATGTTTCATTATATTAAAGAGATATCTTGCTTTCTCCTAATGGCAACACTGGAGCACAGCATGACACATCCTTTGATTCTTTTGACTGAGATGGAGCTTCCCTTTGCTTCATAGAAATTCACACATATCATTTCTGATCTGGCCTCTTTTTTGGTCAATTACTTTGATTAAACGATACCACAACAGCAAAGTGCTAGGAATCTCTCTACACCAATTATTTTTAAACCATAACCCTGGTTTGACTTCAGTATAAAGATTTCTTAGATGCCATGAAGTCATTGTATCAGAAGCTTATGCAATAGTGACATGATACTAAAAAGCTGTTGTGTTCATTTATGAAAATACTAGTAATACTAATTTTATAACTAATAGTCTGTTATATCTTTGAAATCACACAGCACTACCTTTCTGCATCATCTACTCTCTCCCTCTGCTTGGAGTATAGACTGTGTTTCATTTCCTAAAACCAGAATTCCTGAGCCACTTCATTTTCTGCTGCTCCTCCATCCATCAGGCAAGAGTTGCACATGGATCCTCAAGCACTACAGCAGATCCTCATAACTGCCCCCTATACATAATATATTACTATCAATAATTATATTAATATATTGACATAAATATATTAATAATGATATATTACTTATTATATTAGCACATTAGTAGAAGTACATTAATAATGAAATACACTGCTCTGTTGCTTGAGTCACTCTGTTTTAGTTCTCTATTATAATAGACATTATGCCCTAATACATAGGTCTCCTCTTTAGGTCTCCAAATCTTTGTTTCAGCTATTCTCTCTTCCTCCCCCCTTTCCATAATAAAATCCTTGAGTATGAGCTGGCTGTGGTGACCCAGACAGAAACTACATTTCCCAGGCTTCCTTGAAACTCAGTCTGATTAAGTCCAGCAATGGGGATGTGAAGATGTGAGTGGACTGATGTGAACAACTTCTAGATCATGTCATGTAAAGGAAATTGATTATTTTCCATTCCTTTTCCTCCTTTCATATGGGTTGGAACATAGCCCTATTGCTGGGGATTGTTGGCAAATGGCAAACAAAGAAAGAAGCAATCTGAAACCCAGCTGACCTCATGACGCAGAGCTCTCTGCTGGCTCCAGACTGCCCGCCTACATCTGGACAGAGAAATAAATACACTGCTATCTTGTTTGAGTCACTCTATATTTCAGTCTCTATTACAGTGGCTTAGCTTTATACCCTAACTAATATATACCTTCCTCTTTTAGGTCTCCATATCTTTGTTTGAAATATTCTCTCTTCCTGGAATGTCCTTAATGATCTAGAGATTACTCACTTGCTTTTGTAAGGACAAACCATGTGATTCTCCCTCTGACTCCCCTATGTGAGTAAAGAATTTTTCACAGCTTCATCTGTGAAATTCATTCTTATTAAGCTCATATTCCAGTCAATCATGGAGAGTTTTTGTCATGCCACTCAAGCCGTTGAGTTCTCAAGATGCAGGGAGAAATTCATCTACACTAGAATCTGGGTCCTCAATGAATAGTTGTTGAAAAAGTAACTATAACAACAACAATAACAAAATAATAATAATGATAATGAAATGTTTTAAGTAGTACACTTAATTAATTTCATATGCTTTTAAATAACTTTTAAATTCCATGTGCCTCCTGCTTCTGGCTATATAAACAAAGGAAATAAAATCAGTATCTTGAGGAGATAGCTGCACTTGCACATTCATTACAGCATTAAGCACAGTAGTCCAGGAAACAACCTCAGCATCTGTTAACAGGTAAATATAAAGAAAATGTCACACACACACACACACACACACACACACACACACACACACAGAGGAATATTATTCAGCCTTAAAAAAGTATGCTATTCTGTCATTTGTAATAATGTGAAAGAACCTGGAGGATGTTATACTAAGTGAGATAAGTCAGATACAGAAAGATGAATACTGCATTAGCTCACTAACATATGTAATTAAACAAGTCTAATGCAATGGGGCAGAGAATAGAAAGTGGTTACCCGGTCCTTGGGGATGTGGGACATGGAGGAGGCAGTCAAAGGGCACAAAGCTTCAGTTACACAAGATGAAAAAGCATTTAATATACAGCTTTGTAACTACAGCTAATAACACCGTATAACCGAAATTTACTTAGAGAGTAGATCTTAACTATCCTCACTAAAGAAAGTGATGACTCTGTGAGGCGATGGATACATTAATGAGCTTGATTAGAATACTCACTTCCAATAATTATTGCACAGCAAACATATATTATACACCTTAAATATGTCCAATTTTTATTTGTCAATGATATAACAAAAAAGCTGGATAAAAAAAATCAATGTGCTAATTATCATTTAGAATCCGTTAGGGAAATGCCACAGCTTTTTAATACTACTTTGTAAGGTGAAGAATTTGGGTTAAATTAGAGGCTACAAGACTGGCAGCTACAAATGAATTTCTTTACTTTGTGGGCTTTTTTTTTTTTTCAGTTGGTTTGTTTAAGTTTTTGGTCCATACTCTGGCTCTCTGTAGAAGTTGGTGATGTGCACATATGTACTCACTTGGATGTAACTTCTAAGTATCTCAAGCTGGTTGATAATAATTTTTATAATTTTTATCGTAAGGTTATATGGAAAAGTTTTCACTGTGAGTATTCAGAAGTGCAAGTTCTTTCCTATGAATTGTTGATTCATTCCTACAGTTTCTCCTGTACATGACAGGAGTGGTGGATGGTAACAGCTGTGCAGAAACTGAAAGAACTTCTCAGAGGCAGAATGTGACATAAGTTGTCGTTAGAAGTTAGGTGCTGAGAGCCTAAAGATGGAAGAATTTGTTAATAAGCAGAATGATGGCAGTTGAAGGATGGAACAGTCAATGCCAGGCTTAATGAGGTGACCCTTCCTACAGTGAATGAAATTGTGACTGTCAGAGGGAAGTCACAGTGTACTCTGTAGAGTGGAGATGGTGTCACAGAAGGGTTAGGTAGTGATAAGTAGTGATCTTTATGACATTCTGGGCTAATTCATGTTCTAGAAGCAGACATTAAAGGTGACTGGTGACATAAAGGCACATAAGATCCTGAAGAACACTGGGACTTGAATGAACTACAGTGAGCACTGGGAGTGAGTTATAATGGTATAGGCCTCACCTGCTGGGACATAGAATCATTTTCATAGAAGAAATGTCCCCTGGGGTTTCTGGATACTAGACATTGTTGAAAACAGACATATGTCTGCTGCTTCTTAGTTAGCTTCAGCTGGTGTGTTTTGGTGTTAATGTTTTGGGCGTAGAAGTTATCTCAGGAGGAGCAGCTTCTGCCAGCCTGTGTCAGGGCTTCTTCCCTCTGATTCTGCTGCCTAAAGTGCAGGGAATGTGTAAGTAGATGGAAGTTACAGCCTTTCAAACGCATGCCTGCCTGCTTGGTGTGGGCTGAACTACTAATTTGGATTCTGTTGTTCCTGGTTGTAGAATGAGGCTTCTCTTCTAAGGTGAGTTGGTTTCTATGAAGTGGTGATTCTGAGTCTTAGTTTGCTTCAACTTGAACTATTTTCATTGACTATTTGTAAAAGCAGCTAATGTCAATGATTACTGATAAAATTTGGTTCTTGGGGAAAAAAGTACAGAGCTGAATTATTCCTGTCCTCTAGTGAAATAATGGCTCATACAGATTTGGACAACACAAGGATATGAGATTGAATTGGAGGAGGTTTGGGGAAGACCTGGAACACAAGGTTAGGATGCCCCAGGCATAGGTTCATAAAGGACATGCCCTGAAAAGACTGGTAATTGCTACAGAGAAACAGGATAGACTTCAACTATTCCTGAATAATTTTAATCATACCAAGGGATTTTCATTTCTGGTCTCTGGATTCGTTGTCTCTGCCTAGATATTCTATAGCTATACAAGTCCTCAAAATTCCCCCTGCAACATTTCAAACTCATCTCTTTGACTTTCTTAACCTAAGATTTCCTGAAAGATGCATGATGGCAAGCCCCAAGCTACCCAGTAAATCAGGAGGTCAGAAAATAGCATGGATACTTCAGTCCTCTTTGATTCTGTTCATTACCTAAAAGCAATAGGGAATTTCATAACACAAGCAAAAATTCCCCATTGCCAAAGATACATCTAGAAGACAGGCCTCCCATTTGTTTATTAGGTTAAATCATTTAACCTGGCTGTTAAGCTTCATGGGAAAAGGATGCTCTCTGAAGTTTGTCCAGGAGCCTGGGATTCATCGGTGGTAAGAAGTCATCCTGAATAGTGAGTGCACTGGGGCCAACGGACAGCTCCTTGCTCCTCTACAGGAAGAGTGCAGAGGCCTTTGGAAGAGAACTGGAGAGCCTGAAGAACTCTTGGAAAATATTTCCTTATGCCAAAAGGTCTTGGCTTCAAACTCAGACAGATACTTTCCTGCTTGGCAGGAAAAGAAGAACCCCAGAAATCAGGCCTGTGGTTATCTGGAAAATAATTGCTAAATGTTTCCTTTGACCAGACAATATTCTATATGCCCTATTTATTATTTCATGAAATCTTCACTCACATTACAAAGTGAGTGCTATTATTTATAATTTTTATTATTATGAAAAATCCCATTTTAGAGACAAGAAAACAAAAGCACAAGAAAATGAAAAAAAAAAAAAACAAACAAAGAAAACTGCCCAGGAGTATACCAATAGCAAGGGGAGTAGGGATATGATTTAAAGTAAGGAGTTTGACTCCAGAACATGAGCTTCTAACCTCTGTAGTGCAGCTGCCTAGACTCATTTTCCTTCTCTGGCCTCAAGATTGGGTTTATTGTAATAGTGAGGAGATGTACTAGGTGATAAACCAGGTCTCAAGATCTGCTCCAAGGATGATACCTAACTTAATAATTTCCTAGGAAATTGCAGATCTGGTCCTGGGAATGGTGAAGAACAGGCATGAAGGAATTTATGAACTGTGCATCTCACTGTGAATCACTTTTATAACCACCATCCTCGGGCCCTAGTTCTCATTTTCTCCTAAGTTGCCCTCTGTCTTGTTTCTTGGCTGTAAACAAGTGGATCAAAACAACAGGATCATCACCTTCCCAACTAGACTCCTTCACTCTTCCTGCTTCACCCTTGGCCATCCCTCGCAGGGCCAGAGTGACCTCTTCCAACACAATCTGCTTGGATCATCCTATTCTTAAGACAAACACAAATAAATAGGATCATAAATGAAAGCGGAGAAATTACATCAGACACAGCAGAAATCAAAAGAATAATCAGGAATTATTATGAACAGCTATAGGGAAACAAGTTCAACAACTTAGAGGAAATGGACAAATTCTTAGAACTATACAATCACCCAAAACTAGATAAAGCAGATATAGAATACCTAAACAGACCAATCACAAGCAGTGAGATTGAAGCAGTAATCAGAACCCTCTCCAAAAACAAAAGCCCAGGACCAGATGGTTTCATAAATGAATTCTACCAAACATTTAAAAATGAAATAGTCCCTATCTTACACAAGCTCTTTCAAAAAATCCAGAAGGAAGGAATACTACCAAACACATTCTATGAAGCCAACATTACACTAATAGCAAAACCAAACAAAGACAACACAAAAAAAGAAAACTACAGACCAACCTCTCTAATGAACACTGATGCAAAAATATTCAACAGTATCTTAGCCAACAGCATTCAACAGTGCATCCAAAAGATAATACATCACGACCAAGTAGGACTTATTCCAGGGACACAAGGATGGTTCAACATCCAAAAATCAATTAATGTAATCTAACAGATCAACAAAAAGAAAAATAAAAAACTTATGATCATATTAATAGATGCTGAGAAAGTTTTGACAAAGTGCAACATCCATATGATAAAGGCCTTTGAAATCCTTGGGATTGAAGGAACATACCTTCAACAAACCCACAGCCAATATTATCCTCAATGGTGAGAAGCTGAAAGCCTTTCCCTTAAGATCAGAAACAAGGCAAGGATGTCCACTCTCACCGTTGCTTTTCAATATAATAGTAGAAGTCAGAGCAATAAGACAAGAGAAAGACATACAAGGAATCCGAATAGGGAAAGAAGAAATCCAACTGTCACTATTTGCAGATGATACGGTAATATACATAGAGAACCCCAAAAACTCCATAGAAAAACTACTCAAAATTATAGACCAGATCAGTAAAGTAGCAGGATACAAAATCAATGCACAAAAATCAGTAGCCTTCCTGTATGCAAACAGTCAGTATGAAGAAGAAGAAATTAAGAGAACCATCCCTTTCAAAATTGAAACAACAACAAAAAAATCAAATATCTGGGAATAAACCTAACAAGAGAGGTAAAAGAGTTAAACAAAGAAAACTGTAAGACACTGTTAAAAGAAATAGAGGAGGACACAAAAAAATGGAAAGACATCCCCTGCTCATGGATTAGAAGAGTTAACATTATAAAAATGGCCATCCTGGGCCTCCCTGGTGGCGCAGTGGTTAAGCGCTGCGCTGTGGAGCTGTCGGCAGCAGCGATGTGAGTTCAACGCCCAGCCCGGGAGAATCCCACATGGCACGGCAGACCTCTCCTGCCTCGCCCGCTGCTCCCCTCAGCAGTGTATTTCTGATCTGCCTGTTCTGCTCCCCACTCTGTCTTTGGTGAAGCCTCTCGCCACCCCACACCTCTGGTCTGTACCCCAGCTTGTATGTATAAATAAATAAATCTTTAAAAAAAAATGGTCATCCTACCAAAGCAATTTACAGATTCAATGCTATTTCCAATAAAAATTTCAATGACATTCTTCAAAGAAATAGAATGAATATTGATGAAATTCATATGGAATCACAGAAAACCCAGAAAAGCTAAAGCCCTTCTGTCTAAAAAGAAAGAAAATGGAGGGATTACACTCCCTGACTTCAAATATACTACAAAGCCATAATAATTAAAACAGCATGGTACTGGACCAAAAACAGACACATAGACCAATGGAACCAAATAGAAAACCCAGAAATAAATTCGCATATAAATGGACAACTAATCTTTTTTTTTCAAAGATTTATTTTTTATTTATACACACAAGCTGGGGTACAGGCCAGAGGCGTGAGGCGGCGAGAGGGTTCACCAGAGACAGAGCGGGGAGCAGAACAGGCAGATCAGAAATACACTGCTGAGGGGAGCAGCGGGCAAGGGAGGAGAGGTCTGCCGCACCATGCGGGATTCTCCCTGGCTGGGCGTCGAACTCGCGTCACCACTGCCGACTCTACAGCGCAGCTCAACTGCTGTGCCACCAGGGAGGCCCCCAATGGAAAACTAATCTTTGACAAAGGAGCAAAGAACATGCAATGAAACAAGGTCAGCTTCAATAAATGGTGCTGGGAAAACTGGACAGCTACATGCAAAAAAATGAAGCTAGACTACTACCTCACATCATGCACAAAAACCAACTCAAAATGGATAAAAGACCTGGATGTAAGACCTGAAACCATAAAATTTATAGAAGAAAAGATAGGCAAAACTCTACACGATATAATTCTCAGCAAAATCTTTAAAGACACACCCCCAAAGCGAAGGAAGTGAAAGAAAAGATAAACAGCTAAGACTACATCAAAATAAAAAGCTTCTGTACAGCAAAAGAGACAACAACTAAAACAAACAGGCATCCCACTATTTGGGAGAAAATCTTTGCACACAATACATCCGATAAAGGACTGATAAGAAAAATCTACAAGGAGTTCATACAACGCCACAAAAAGAAAATCAACAGTCCAATCAAAAAATGGGCAGAAGAGCTAAAAAGACACTTCTCCAAAGAAGAAAAGCAAATGGCCAACAGGTATATGAAAAAATGTTCAACATCACTTATAATCAAGGGAATGCAAATCAAAACCACAATGAGATATCGCCTCAAGCCAGTGAGAATGGCGCACATAAAAAAAAAAAAAAAAACAGGCAACAACAAATGCTGGTGAGGATGTGGAGGAAAAGGAACTCTTCTACACTGCTGGTGGGATTGCAAACCTCTATGGAAACCTGTACAGCGATTATTCAAATTGCTAAAAATCGAGCTTCCATATGACCCGGCGATACCACTTTTGGGAATCCACCCAAAGGACACAAAAACACTAATCCAAAAGGATACATGCACCCATATGTTCATTGCAACACTGTTTATAATAGCTAAGGTATGGAAACAATCCAGATGCCCAAAAATAGATGATTGGATGAAGAAGATGTGATACATATACACAATGGAATACTATTCAGCATTCAAAAATGATAAACACATGCAATTCGCAGCAACCTCGATGGAACTAAAAGGGATCATGCAGAGTGAAATAAGCCAGAAAGAAAGAGAAAAATATCTAATGGTTTCACTTATAACAGGAATATAACAGAATCAAACAAGAGAGAGACATCCAGCAAGGGATGGGGAGGATAAGGGCTCAAAATGGGGTAGAAAACAGCACAAGGGACTACGGTGATGGGTCATGGGTGAATCGGTGGTGGGTTACTCAAGGGGAATACACAATGTAAAAATAAATAAGTAACAATAAAAATAAATAAATAAAAATAAAATAAAAATAAAATAGGAAAAAAAGACAATTCCATGGATGTCAAGACTTTATATTGACTTGGCATAACACACCCTCCATACTTAGAACCCTCTTATTTTGGTCCCTCTTTCCCTATCACCCCACACTCACTTTCAAACCTGTACTCTAACCAAATTAAAGAATCCTCAATTTAGCATCGTGTTCCACATCTACAGAAAGCAGCACACACCACTCTGTAACTTGCATACACAAATTCTTCCACTCCCACCCCCATCATCATTTATGAAGCTATCACTCACACTTTAATCTAAAATCAAATATAATCATATTTTATCTATTTTGCTTCACAAATAAGAAGCACTTGTTTCTTCCTGGTCTCCCATCGCACCCTGTGAAAAGGACAAGCTCTGGGATTAGGCCATGAGGATCCATCCTCTAATTAGGAAATAAGGATGTATTATGAACTTGGAACCCAAAAAAAGCTAAATTTTCTAAGTCTCAATTTCTTCATCTGTAAATAGGGTAACTAAAGAGATTTTGACACAGAATTTGTGGGAAGGGTAAATGTTCTGGAACATGACAGGCACACATCTCAATGTCAAGTGCAGAATAAACATCAGATAACATCAGATAAGCAATAGCTCTTTTTTTTGTTTGTTTTTTAGAGGAGCATGCTGCGCCATGTGGGAGCCTCCCCAGTGGGGCGTCGAACCCGCGTCACTGCTGCCGACAGCTCCACAGCGCAGTGTTTTAACCTGCTGCGCCACCGGGGAGGCCCATGATAAGAAATAGCTCTTATCTGATATCAGTGTTACAGTTATCATCCTATTCATCTCACTGTTGGATAATTGTCAACCCATACACATGCATGTCTTCTTCTCTAGATGTACACTTCTTGAGGATACTATCTGTGTAACTGGATTTTATATCCCTAGCACCTGGCATGGTGCCTGCCATGTAACAGGTGCTCAGTAAACACTTATTGGATGAATTATAACTCAATTATCTGCCATCTGGTTTGTCCGAAGACACATATTAGCAGGATCGAGCTTACTGTTCCCCCATTCCATCATCCCATCTGCTTCTATATTTAGGGAGGGAGGGGTTACCTTCCATTCCCTTGTGGAATCAGTTCACCCAGGACCTGCTGATCTGTTCTCACTGCTTCCCATGACCCCTGCCAGGTAGCCTTGGCTTTCAGAGAACCTGACTGCTGGGCACCCCCTAGAAATGTAGGACCGCTGCTTCCTCTCCAAGTAATGCTGCTGACACCTGGACAGCCTCAAAGCAAGTGTGATGTGTAGATGTGAAAATTCCCTTCTCTGTCCCAATCCAACAGTAATCATTTTACACCCATTAGCCACTCCTATAGACTCCCCTGCCCACAAACATAATATAGGCCACCCTTTCAATAAAGAGTTAGGAATGACAAAAGGAACTTATTTCATGGCACACAGCCCAACAGTAGATATCACCATTCCTGAAGTCAATCAACTATTTCTCCTAACTAGCCATTCTGTTAGGAGCCACTTGGTTTAACACATGGCCTTTCTTTTTCATCTTTTCCCATTTGTTTAAGACCAAAATTCAAGACTCACCACATTCTCCTATGCTCTCCATACAGAATTCTCCAATTCCTATTCACTTACTATGCATACTCCTTCAACACTATAAGGACAATTAACATGCATTCCTGAATAAAAAAGTAATCTAGGGGCCTCCCTGGTGGCGCAATGGGTTAAGCACAGCGCTGTGGAGCTGTCAGCAGCTGCGGCTTGAGTTTGATGCCTGGCCGGGGAGATACCCACATGGCACCACAGACCTCTCCTGCCTCGCCCGCTGCTCCACTCAGCAGTGTATTTCGGTTGATCTGCCTGTTCTCCCCACTCTGTCTCTGGCGAACCCTCTCACCCCACACATCTGGCCTGCACCCCAGCTTGTATGCAAAAAAAAAAAAAAAAAAAAAAAAGCAATCTAAGCCCAAGATCCAACCTTTGGTAAAACAAAGAATCAGCAGCTTTGGAATTATATTTACATTTTTTTCCTTAAGGACTTGGAATATCTTAGAACAAATTTGAACAATCTCTCTAAAAGAAAGGGGAAGTAGAAAATACATTTTGTCTTTGGGCAGAGCAAACTCCAAGGTCAAATTTCTCCTCACTTCCCTTCCCCTTCCCTACCTCCTCTCTCTTCTTCTCTTCCTTTTCTTTCTCGTATCTTCTAAGCCATAGAATCTTCAGGAAGTAGGTTAAAGGTGAAGGAATGAAAATTTAAATGGCTCATCTTCAATTGACCCCTCCTGCTCCTCAGTGTGTGTGGGTGTATTCTATGAATAAGTTTTCCAGAAAGTCCCAAGTAGCCAATATTGCCGAGATCATGAGAAAACAATTCTCTTGTCTTTGGATCTTCCCCACCTTCCCTACATCCTCTCGCTCTCCTACTCTTCTTCAATCTTTTTTTTTTTCTTTTACCCTTCCAGGGCCTGTATTTCCCCAAATTTTAGCGATTTCATTTGGGTTTGTGTATTGGGGTGGCAGGGGCGGGGTTTCTAACAGAACAGTTAGATCTTTATCCTGGTATAGGATTTTATGCTAACAGATGTCTACATAGACTGTATAGTACTCCAACTATATTAGTCCTCCAACTAACTGAGGACTAATCAGTTTTCCTTTTCTGTTACCTAAAGAATAGTCCATGCTTTGGAAGTGAGGCAGCACATGGCAGGGTTAAGAAAATCCTGAATTTATACATTAGGCAAACCAGCACATCTTCCTTTCCACTCTCCTCCACGCCACTGTTCCCCCACCTGGATAGACTGGGATAGGTCAAGTGTCTGTATTGTGCCCCAGCATATCACCCAATGGGACACTAAGACTTTGAGTGGGGACTAGAAGGTAAACCTTTAACTATTCTTGATGTTACCAGTCCTGGGGTTTCTGTTGAAAGAAGCCCCATAATATGGTCCTAATCTATAGTAAGAGATTAGCTGGCTAGGGCCTCCCTGGTGAGCACAGTGAGTTAAGTCGCAGCATTATGAAGCTATCCAGAGCCACTGCAGCATGAGTTTGATACCCAGCCAGGGAGCTTCCCACATGACGCAGGAGACCTCTTCTACCTCACCGGCTGCTCCCCTCAGCAATGTATTTCAGTCAATCTGCCTGTTCTGTTCCCCATTCTGTCTCTGGTGAATACTCTCAACCCCACCCCCCCAACCTCCCAACACACCTCTGGCCTACACCCCAGCTTTTATGCATAAATAAATAAATCTTTTTTTTTAAAGAGTGATTAGCTAATTATAGAACACATGCTACAAAAAAAAAAAAAATTCAAGGAATTTTCTCGACTAAAAAGTAACAGAAAATACTTAAGTCTCTCCAGTGGTTAAAGACCAGCGACAGTGGAAGCTGCAGAGGGGAGTGTGGTTGAGCTGAGTTTTAGAAAGGTTGCCTCATGCTGGAGCAGATGTTCTAGAGCATAGCTCTCTCAATGGCAGATTAAGTACAGTGAAAACCCAGTAATCTGAGCATCCATTTTTTTGAACTGTCCCATTATTCAAATGACTCTTTTTAAGTACACTTTCTTTTATCTGTTGTGCCCTGACATACTAAAATTGGAAATTTCTCATTGATTCTTTTTTCATTTAATCTTCAAACTGTATTAGTGAAATTCACCACATGTCTGAATACCTTTTGAGGTCTGACTTGTTGAGATAATTGAGGCTGCTAGTGCACTTTTGAATCTAGCATTGGGTGGTGGTCCTGTGCAGAGGTTTCTCATCAGATGAAAAGTAGAAGGGAAATGGGACATGGCCAGCAAGCAGGACTGGTTCTGCACTAGGAAGTTGAGTTTCTACCCCCTCAGGCTCGTGCACGGTTGCAGTCAACCTGTAAGTCTATTGAGCTGACTCCACAGAGCAACTGCATGTGAAGAGTACAGTCTACAGGTCAGCACTGATGTAGGCTTAAATCCCGGCTGTCCTAATGATTAACTGTGTGATCATAAGTAAGTTATTTAATCTCATTTGTAAAAGAAAAATAATATTTTCTTTATAATATATAATAATATTTATATAATATATATTTATTTATTATAATTAAATACATAAATAATATATAAATAATAATATTTATATATTTTATATAGAGAGAGGTGGCAGAAATTTCCCCCAAATAATATTTACCTATTTGTAAAAGAAAAACAATAACTACCTCATCACATCACTGGGGTTGACAGAATAAATGGAATATATATACATAGCACAGACTGGGAACCTAGTATGCGCTTAATAAACATAGCTGTTATTGATTTAAAAGAAGAAGTCAAAGCAGCATAAGATTCTGGCACTACCATCAAAGGGGCTGTGAGCAAGATGCAGAGCCACTATATAGTACAATGAAACACACACATGCACATATACATACTCAAAACAGAACACCCATGTGCTCACTGTATAATAAAACCAAGTAGTCAAGGTTCCCATCCTGACTCTGGGACTTTCAAGTTGTGTGAACTTGGAAAAATGACCAGTATTTCAGTTTCCTCAGGTACAAAATGAAAGCAATGATAGTATGTATGTCATAGAGTTTGGGGAGGATTAGATAAATGAATACATATGCAAGGTGCTTGGAGAAGTGCCTGGTATGTAATGAGTACTAGTATTCAAATACCAGTAGTGCCATCTATATGGGTACAAGAAAAAGAAGAGAAATAGTGGTGATTGGAGGTAGCACATGGGCCATACAGTTGATCACATTAGATAGAGAGGGAAATTCTCAAGTTGGAATGACATGAGATATTTTGCTGTCTGATGTCAAATAAACTCCTGGTTTTGTTGTTATCACTGGATAGGCAGGGACTTCTCCCCATTTAAAAAAGCAAAATGCAAAAACCAATATCATTTTCCATCTGAGCTCTCCAGTAAGTGATTGCTTTCATCTCATTGGTAAGCAAACTGACAAACCCAGTGATATCCTCACATTTGGATGTTAGACAGACACCACCTTTCTCCTAGGGTTAAAGCTATCATTTCCAAAATCTCTCCCCACTGTCAGTTCTTCTTTTCAAGGTTCCCAATCTTAGCTTCTTAGAGACTAAATTAGTAATTGCCACTCCTTTACTCAAACACTCATCTTGTCCCAACTGTTTGCAGATTAAGACAATTACCACTGTCTTGTCCTCTTAGCCAACACCCCCCAAACCCTCCAAATAAAGACGGGGATGGAATAACCCTGTTTCAGTAGAACACCAAACTTTTAACTAATTTTTCCACAAAGTCTTAATTTATGACTGTTCATACCACAGGACATAGACAAATCAACTTCTCTGTTGGGTAAAAAGCATACATGTGAAGTGTCCAAAGTCAGATGGTTTTCCTAAGTTGAATCCTCAGATGTTGGTATCTCCCCTCCTCTTGCATCAGCTTAACTTAGAAGGGGGGTTTACTGGCTCACCTAAACGAATATTTCAAGGGGTGGAGTAAGTTTCAGACAGAGCTGCATTAAGTGGTTCCATGGACATCTTAGAAAGTTGTTGTCTCCATCTCTGGGCTCTGTTTGCATCTGTTTTATTTCAGTCTCAGACAGGTTTTCTCCATGTGGCACAGAGATGATCACTGGCAGCCCTGAGCTTATTCCATTTGTGTAGCTCAGGATTCCAGACACACAACAAGAATCTTTGACTAGGACTAAATCACAAACCTACTGCCTTGGGTTGAGTCCCAGGCCCACTCCTACCTAAGTCAAATGGACTAAGTAGGATTTCTTTCTTTCGTTCTTTTTTTCTTTTGGATAGAAATGGGGATTTTGGGGTAAAGGTGATTTTCCAGGGAGACAGGCAAACTATACAAACCCATCATGCCTCTTGACACATATACTTTTCCTCATCCATGATGATTAAATATCTACATGACAAACTTCCAGGTATTCAGGCACTAACCACAGGGCTCACAGAAATGATAAGTGTTAAAAACAGATGTTTCTGACCCAGTAAACAGAGGTGGCAGAAATTTCCCCCAAATGGCATTCTGCTAAGAACCTCAACAAAAAGACTGGCTGCTTGATTCCATTCTTTCTTAATTTCAGTGTGTCTAAACCTTTGGGCTCATGTTCTCAGAGTTTTCTCACAGACTTACCAACCAAGTTCGGGTATCCCTGGTGGCTCAAGGGGTTGTCTTAGCACTATGAAGCTGTCTAAAGCCACTGCAGCACCAGTTCGATTCCTGGCCAGGGAGCTAACCCACATGGCAAAGCAGACCTCTCCTTTGTTGCCAACTGCTCCCCTCAGCAGAGTATTCCAGTAGACTAGCCTGTTCTGTTCCCCACTCTGTCTCTGGTGAATCCTCTCACTCCCATGAACCTCTGGCCTACACCCAAGTTCCTGTATGCATAAATAAATTAAAAAACTCTTCAAAGTGCCCAGAATTTCTAAGGCTGTCAGAGTCATGAGCATCTGTTCCAGGGCCCTGTGCGTGTTCACTGTTAGTGTGTCAGATCAGAAGAATCAACTAGGGATTCAGAAAATAAAGTCCCATTTGAAAGGAGTCCTTTCTTTGGTTTTCATTTAGCCCACTCAGGTATTCAGGGGCGCCAGAAACTCCACCTTCCATCTCTGTGCGAATTAGAGAGCAGAGATGGCAGGACTGTCTGCAATGTAAATTGATGGGAGCAGGGTGAATCTCCCACAGACAAATAGACAGACTGAATGATGTTAAACTGAACGGTAACGAGGGAGGAGAAATGATCATTTGTAAAAAGAAAGTGTTGAAGGGCTCTTTTGCCTGGCAAACATAAATACCCTGAAGAATAGAAAACTGTGGGTAGATGTGGGGCCTGCTTAATGCGGATCCTACGTCAGGCATTTGTAGGTAATATAAAACTCTGATGTGCTGTAAAATTTATATCACTCCCCAAAATGATCTACTGGTAGAACATATAAATTTTGTAGAAACTGTTAAAGCTGTCATAAAACCTCATTGCTGCAGATACAGTAGGTGTTTCAGAAATACGCACCAAAGCAGAGATTTGTAATCATTTCAGTGTGGTTCATAAAAAGAAGCACATTGTGCTTCAACATCGGAAACCACAAAAGTTCCCTTCCTCCCAAGGCCTGTTTTATCTTATTTTGCATACTTAAAGAAGAGACAAGCAGAGAAAAATAAGCAGTCTAAATATGTCAAGGTAAGCCTTTCCTTACCTGCCCATGTTGTTAGAAAGGTGGGAGCAAAAGATTATTTCTTTACCAAGTTCACATAGAGTTGTTGACTCCGTTTAATAATGGTCGGTCTTGTTCAGGCCAAACAAACTGGTCCCTGTGGGGGAGAGAGGCAGCGATAAATCAATACCCCAGATGTAATCTTGGTGTCTAGAATGCAGAGAGAGATTTTGGTGCATAATGGCACTGGTTTGTCTATTGTCATTCAGACATGAGCTGCATCAGAAAAGGGCTTGTGGGAACCTGATAAGAGGTGGTCAAAAGTGGGCCATAAATCACAGAGAAGCAGTATTCTGCTGATTTCATACACACGCACTTTCTGGGGTGGAAAAAAAAAAGTGATAGATTTGCAATTTACTGCTTATCACATCTGCTAGAAGTTTCATGATACAAAAGGCTGACCTTCAGTGAATAAACACCCTGGTTGACTACCTGCCTCGGTGCAGGAAATACGGTGCTCCAGCCACCCAGAGCTGGGCAGCCCTCCAGTGTCCTATTTAAGAAGCTGCCTTTGATTATGAGCCATGCAGTAGTTTTACTCCAAGGATCTCCTGCAACAAGGAGCGGATGGTATTTATTGAAAGAAACTGGATACTTAACTCTAGGGGAACTAATGGGCTAACTGAGGGATCGTATGGATTCCACACTTGTTCAGCACTTGTTAACGTTGTGCAGATCACTGGACCACAACGTCTTCTCAAATAAAGGAGGGAGCGAGTGCAGGGTAAGAGACTGGGGAGTGGGAAGGAAGTGAGGAAACCGCTGCAGCCTGGGGAAATGGGGACACAACTTTCCTAGGCAAAGAAAGGAACCCCATGAAGAAGTGGGACAAAAATGAGTGCAAGCTTTCAGTTCATCATGTTTTAACACAAGTGTTGGGATACTTCTGTCTCATATTTCTTTCAGGAAAAAAGTTTGAAAACATTGACCTTTTTATTTTTTATTGTAGCACTTTTAAAATTAATTTATACATGATCCTAGTTTCAATGTGGGAGGGTTCTTCTGTCTGAAGTACGACTTTGATTTCTTTTGAGAGTCCTTAATCTTCCTTCTCAAAAGTTTCTGGAAAACTGATTCATTTGTTTTACTGACCAAAGTTGCTTCATTCAACCAATTTCTAAGTTAATCACAAGTAAAAACATTAGACAATTGGTTTAGGCCCAACAAAGACCATCTCTTGATGGCAAGCACCTGAGTACATCATCTTTGTATGTTTCTCAGGCCCAAACACTTTGATTTGCCCATGGTAAATGTTCTATTACTTATTTAATCCATTTATTTAAAATGTATATTGAACACCTATACTTTTCTGGTTCTCAACACTAGGAATTTATCAGTGAAAAAATATTTTTTTCAGTGGAAATACCAAAATTTCTTGTTCTCATGGACCTTAAATACCAATAGGGGAGATATTTTACTGTAAGCAAATACAGAAATCAGGTGATAATAAGGTTTTTGTCATATCTCATGACCTTAAAGTTTAACTGAATTCCAGGAATGAGAGAACAGGAGCAAATTCACGAGTGCACTTCTAGACCAGAGGTGAGCTGACTACCCTTCTGGCACAGAGGCTGCCTCCAATCAACACAGAACATGCTACAGAATTTCAAATCATCACGCTTCTGATTTTTTTTTCTTACTTAGATCCGTTTGATCCTCCCCTGGGTTTAGAGTCTCTTGATCTTTGCCTCTTGTGATTCTTCTTTGATAATTTGCTGCTTTTTAAGCCTTTCTGTGTTGGCTCAATTGGCTGATAGTTGTGTGCCATTGTTTTTGGTGTTATGACCACAATAAATGATCTACTCCTTAATCTGACACAATGTTGAGAGATGGGTAGTAACTGAGATGTTTTGCAGATGGGGAAACTGAGACACTTAGAGTCCAGTGTCATACTATGGCTAAAAAGTACTGAGGACAGGATTCAAATACAGTCCTTTTAAACAAATCTAATATGAATTCTGCCTCTGTCCATCAATGTTTCGTATCATGTTAAGTGTGTCTACCCTAAGACAGTGGAAACCGCGTTACTGATCTCCTCTCTTCCACCACACTTCTGGTACCTAACTTTGTCCTGAGAGTAAAGTAAGATCTGCTAATTGAGGAAAAGTATTTTAATTGACAAGTGATTGACTGCAGAGAGCCTCTTGCTTGTGTGAAAACAATAAATGACACTGTTAGAACAATATTTTTCTAAAAGAAAAGTAAACAGTTATTTTTAACTAGGTGACAGCAAAGATATTCAAATAATAAATGAATTTACTCTGATGGCTATGCAGATAGTTATTAATGTGGCATCAAAGCATTTCCATCAGTTACGTGGACATGCACTGGCTCTAACAGTTACATCGTAGAAGCATCAAGCCTTTAAAAATAGTGATTAGGGAACAACATGGATCATCATTTTAAAATAACTCTTCTTCATGGCTTAAAGTACAACTGTTAACAACAATCATAACAACTCAAGTTTATGGTCGTAGAGTGAGCACACGGAGCAGTTGCTGGACTGCCTGACACTCACGTGGGACACAGAAGCCATCAATCTGCCTCCACCATTCAAATAATGCACACCCACTGCAAATGCTGCAGAATTTATGCCACCCATGAACAGTCATTAATTTGGATGACCAGCACCCCGCTCAACCAAAATTAAAAAACAAAATATTTAATATAGTTCAGTATGATTTAGTACATATAAACATGGTGATCATAAATCAAGAGAATTTCCCCAACAGGAAAGGCATAAATTCTCCAGATCCGTTTAGAAATCTAAACAATTCATGCTCTGGCCCCAACTGTCATGGGATCTTGGAATCGTGGTGTTATGGGAACCTGGAAAAGTGTGTGCATCCATCCTCACTCCTCTTTTGCAAGTTCTTCTCTCAACAAGTCCAGACACAGGAAATAAGTGTCTGTGACCTGCAGAGAAGGGACATTGAACAGTTTGTGTCTTTTTATAAATGCTATGATATAGTTACATAATAAAGATATTCTCCCATAAAATAGTTTTTACTGAGTAGTAGAAAACAGCTGCTACAACAAGCGGAATCTGAAATGCAGTGACTAAAATGCACTAGAAGAATCTTTCTTGTTCACATACTGACAGAGTATGCACTCTTTGTTCGTGGGGATTTCCCTCTCAGAGGGATTACCTGGTGATTTAATAGCCCAGAATGATGAAGGTTAAGTCATTTTCAACACACAAGTCTTCCAACTGTGACCTTTTCTATCCTTGTCATCCTGAAGAGTTCAGAGAAGCATGTGTAGATTTTCACAGACTATCCTTGAAAGTGGTTTTTACCACTTCCACTCTATGGCATTGCCTGGGACTCTGCCCCATGCTGACCCTAGCTGTGAGGGAAGCTGGACAGCGTGTAGTGGCTCTGTGTCCAGAAAGAGAAGAACAGGAATTTTTGGAACAACTAGCCATTGGTGTAGAGCAAATGTTCTTTGCTCTACAGAAACTTTTCCTAGAGTTGTCCATCATCATGCGTCTCAGTATCCTCAGTTCTCTCCTCATATTTGTCTGTGTATTCATTTTGGTGCACAGTTAAAATTCAGGAGAAGAGAGAACAGAGAAGGAACTGATTGACATACTTCTCTTTTCACTAATGCTTAGACTTGCACTCCAACTTTTATTACCACTTAAAAGAAGCTATTTTAATTGCATTGAAAATAGGAAGATAACATATTTATGATACTCATTCTGCATTTACAGGAATATTATGAAATTTGTCTTCAGTCTTATATTCTCACTACCTGCCAATGCCCTTTTCTCATAAGCCTCACATGCAACCAGGTAACTATATTCATAGCTTCCCGCCAGTCCTTCCCCATCTGCAAGTATTAAAGCATGCTTGTACATTCACACTCTTTCAGCAATACTATCAAGATACACACACACACACACACACACACACACACACACACACACACACACACTCATGATATTTCTGGAAATTCACTTTCTAATAGTTTGTCAAAAATTTCCTGAATTTGCTTATAAAAGATCGCACTTTGCCTTTCCTCAATATGACAGAGGTTAAATTAGATTCCAAGCCTGAGAATGAATGAGAAGGTGTGATGGATTTCCAAAGTGAAGGAAATTTGTTGGGACAGTTTTATGTATTCAAGAGAGCACAGATACAACCAGAAATGTGAAATACTCTTGAAGAGATTCCCCTGAGAATTCATGTGGAGTTTTTTCAGTTTAAAGAGTTGATGTCAGGACATCATAAAACTATATTTGACCACTCTGTTGATTCCTGTTACCCCAGAGGTCACCTTGAGCTTAACATGTTGACATGTGCCTATAGTACTCGTATTAGGGAGAAAATTTCCCCTATCTAGAACTTTGAAATCCATTGAAGAAATATCAATGCCTAGTATACCAGGCACTTTTAAGGGCTTCATTTCATTCCACTATTTCTGAATGCACAGGAAGTATTTTATATAGTCCCCCTTCCAATTCCTTTACTTTCCTGCCTTCATTTTTCTTCCGGTCTGATGATTTTTTTTTCCTTCTTTCTCCCTTAATGTATAAGAGACAGAATTAATCCAGAGTGAAGAAGAGAGGAGAAGCCCTTATGAGCTTTAGCACCCCCTACTTCACCTGTTCTCTGAAACTGGCCACTAGGAGAGTTTAGACTGGCCAGCTCCCTCTTGAATCTTCTTTTTAAATTTGTGCAGATGTCAGTGGCATCACAGGTCCCATGATGGTAGATTTTAACCAAGAAAACCAATGCTGGCATGCTCTCCAACTGCCAGTAAATATATTGTCAGGAAGTTGCTAACTGTTGGGAATTGACAGGTAAATAACACAGGTAGTCCTCTCCTTTATACAACAATTGTCTCTAAGTCTCCTAAACTTACTCATGAATTAAAACAGATATTCATGCTGGGAACAGTGACAAAATTTAGGAATCCCATTATGTCACCATAATTTGATTACCTCCTTCTCAAATTGCTAAGAGTCATCAGGCTATCAGAGTAGAAGTCTTCTGGGATTTTACATTAAGAAACCTCACATTTAAATCTGCATTCTGACACAATAGTGATACAGCTTTGGGCAAATTGCATACCTTCTCTGGACAGTCAAATCTTTTCCTGGCACTATGGACATCTTTAGGGCAGTAACACTGTTTCTGATCTCTCTATCCATGAATACATGAATGACTAAATAATGAATGAATAAATCCATTTAATTGGTGTTCAAAATTTTTCTAAGCTCAAAAGAAACATCACCACCAATTGATATGCTTACAGCCCCAAATGAGGAAACACCATCAGCTAAATGAAACAAACTTTTAGATCAGAACAGTCACAAGATCCATCACCATTGCTCAATCAGCGCCACAAAGTCATTTGCTAAATAACATTTGTTTCCACAAACACCAGGGCAGAAATTCCCCATAAAACAAGATGTGTACACTGTGTGTG
Source organism: Scalopus aquaticus (assembly GCA_004024925.1). Taxonomy (NCBI): domain Eukaryota; kingdom Metazoa; phylum Chordata; class Mammalia; order Eulipotyphla; family Talpidae; genus Scalopus; species Scalopus aquaticus. The sequence goes on from PVIJ01003404.1 coordinate 133,359, forward strand.
TTCTCTTTTACACTGTCATCTTTATTTCCCTCATGTAAGGATACCGATAAAGATCTGAGAATGGATAAATGTGCAAAAGTAGACAATGGTGCACTCTATCTTGCCCCCCCACCCCAAATTATCTAGACTCTCAAGTCAGAAACAAAATAAAATATCCCCAATAAATGGGCTGATGATTAGAAATTGCTTTCCCAACATTAGTTGCAATGGGTAGATCAGGATGAAGCAGGTGAGAATGCTAGACTTTCTGATTTTTTAATGTTACTGTGTACAGAATACTTTTAGCTATATCTTAAATGATAATATTTTTCCAACAGATATGATTTGTTCCCTTAAATAAGTGTTTTAAAGACATTTTCCACATGCTGACCTGCGATTTCATTCTATTCAGGGCCAGCTGCTTTTCCTGTAGGCTGAATCTCTGACATTTATAATGGAATTGAACAGAATAGGATTCACTTAACAAAAAAATTTGCTTTGACTTGAACAAGGGAGGCCTGTTTTAACATTGTCTTGATTCTATTTCTTGACAGAAATGGAAGCAACAAAAACACAATAGCTAGGTCTCAGCACAAACGAAGCCACACCATTATTCCACAGTGAAGACATAGCCATAAAAGGATGGATGATTAATACAGCATTTCACCTTTTAATCTTTGGTAAAATTCTCCCTCTACCATGGAAGGGAACATTTCACTGTTCTGCCAAAATGGGTAATACAGTCTGGTTGCATCCCAATGAAGCCCTCCCCAAGTCTTCCAGCATTCTTGAAATCTCTGGAGCTGTGCTACCACTTCCAAGTAGCTAATATGCTGTAATTTTACAATACTCTGCCAGACTTGCTTTACCTCAACTAAGAATCTTACTAGCTTTAACGTTTGGCAGCCTGTAGCATGTTAAAAATATATATCCATAAACCAGATGGCGGAAACACAGAGTAATCTGTTTGGGAAACCCAGGTTATAAATATGTGCATGTTGGGAAAAGGGCAACAAGCTGAGGTAAAGGAGCTAATGCAGCTTTCAGACTGGGCTCCAATCATGACCACTTTTAGACTAATGCCCTGAGAGATGCCTCCGTGTTTGTTTTCCATTGTATTCTTCCTCCCATGCTCAAGAGGAACCCACAGGAGTTCACTCATTTTTCCACACTGGAAACTAAATTGAATCCTGACTCGGAAGGTGTAGGCAAGGTTTTATCTGCATGAAAGCATATTCTACTGTTAGGCTAGGGAAGGTGGAGTGAGGTGTGAGTACTGGAGCATACATTGTTACACAGCCTCCTCCTGCTTTAGTCCTTCTCCAATAGATGGAAGATTTCACCTCATCTAACAGAAACTCCCAAAGGAAGTGAATCTAAAGTGAAAATCACAGGTCAGCTTTAAAGAACAAAGATGAGTTATAACCACAGCTTGTGTGTGTGTGTGTGTGTGTGTGTGTGTGTGTGTTCAAGGGGTGGAATGGGTGGGTAGGTGGATGATGCAGTTAAGGGAAGAACAGGCCTTATCTGTGGCAGGGAAGGGTGGGGGAGGTTGACCCTGTAAGACCATTGCATTCATATGAATAGCAAAACCCTTTTGTGCATTAGCTGCTGGATCACACCATCACACTCCTGGCTCTTTCTGTGGCTTTTAAGAGTCCCAGCTTAGGCACCATGGATTAGCTCAGACTATCAAAGGCTCATTCCTGCTGTATGTGGTACGCTTTTTAGTATCTGTAGAGAGACTGTTAAACTGAGGTAGTCTTCCTTCTTGAGGCACAGTCTCTAGAACTAGCACCAACACCGGAGTCAGATATACAAAGACCTCAAACAACTGCTTACATTAGATCTGTGCCTTCACCAAACTCATGAAGAAAGTTGAAAACTTCATTTCCCACTCTGGGGGAGCAGGGGGGGAAATCAGCTATGTCTGTTCTTCTCTTCTGTTCCAAGTGTTCCTGGGATCTCTTCTGAATATCCCTGAGGATCTCTGCGGGCCTCCCACTCTTCTCATTGCTTCTGGCTTCTGCTACTGCCTGATACTGGTGTCTGAGTATGAATTCCTGCTTTCCTCTTATGACCTCAGCATACTGGTGGAAGCTCATTGGACCTGTTTCTATAGCTGCTGCATGGAGATAAGAGAAAATCCTCTTCCCACTGGTGTGTTATCTTTATTGTTGTGCAAAAATTGAAAGCTGTTACTTTCAACCTCTCCTATTACTCCTAGAGGTAACTACATTTCATCATTCTGTCTTCTAGCTCTTTGTGTTCTCGCCACTCATTTTAGGGTTAATCACAAATGCCAGAGGGTAGTATTGGAGAAAAATTCAAGAGACCAGCTCAGGGCTGTGACCACAGCCAATACCAGCCCTTCTATTTGAACCACCTCCACCTTCTCCAAACCAGAGTGTCCAAGGAGTTTTGTGTGGGTTTAGTGGATCTTCTCTGGGGATGAGCCATATGCTCCAAAAGTCTGGCAGATAATCTCTACTCTGACATGCCCAATTTTTTTTTTTTTTAAATTTATTTATTTATTTTTTTTTTAATATATATTTTTATTGTTATTTATGTCTTTTACATTTTGTATTCCCCTAGGGTAGCCCACCACCAATTCACCCGTGATCCATCTCCATGGTCCCTTGTGTTCTTTTCTATTCCATTTTGTGCCCTTTCCCTTCCCTCCCTCCGGCTCCTTCCTCCCCCCCTCCCCCCCCCACTGATTGTCTCTCTCC
>PVIJ01003405.1:0-96812 GCA_004024925.1 Scalopus aquaticus
GAGAGAGAGAGAGAGAGAAGGGGTCGGAGAGAGAGAGGGAGGGAGGGAGACAGGATTCAGGGTTGGGGGGGAGAGGGGCAAATACCACCTTACTGGTGAGCTGGCTTCTGTACCTGTCTGCTAGGGTTCGGTACTGGGATCTCTTGCTGCTCATCCCCAATGTGCTTTTCTTCATCTTCCTGCTCTGGAAGCTTCCATTGGCTCGAGCCAAGATCCGTGTCACCTCCAGCCCCATTTTTATCACCTTCTATATCCTGGTGAGTTCACTCCAATTGGTGACAGAAAACTCAACTCCAGCTGACTTATGCAATAAAAGGGAATGATTGACTGTCTCAGGAATGAAAACCAGCTTCAGGTGTGGCTGGATCCAGGGAATTCAATGATGTCACCGGGATTTTGCTCTCTGTCTTACCTCAGATGAGTGCTCCCCACATGGTGTCACAGATAGCCAGGAGCTGCTTTGAGCTAACATCCCGTCTCCCTGCCAGCTCCAGCGGAGAGCAGTCCTCTCCTGATGGTCCCAGTGCAGACTGGACCTTCTCTGATTCACCCCTCTTGGATCCTGTGTTTACCCTGGAGAGGGTCACTGTGGCTAGCAGGAAAAGAGCCACTTTGGCGCTCAGAGAGTGGGGTCAGCTCAGATCATATAGAGGAGGGTTTGGAGGGAAACTGGAGAAGAAAACTGGGGAGCCATTACTAGACAGATTGTCGGTGGGGGAAAATCCCTACTGCAGCCTCTTGGTCTGTCTGTCTTTCCACCACCTCCTATACATTCTGTGATACCCCTGCACAGCGGGTTCTGCCTGTTGAGTTAGCATCACTCTGTGGTCCTGGGGTGTGTTTTCTGGGGGAGCCATTAGGGCTGAGGTTGAGACGGGGCCCCAGACTGGGTTCCAGTGCAGCCTGTCCTACCCCCTTCCTTGGGAACCCAAGTTCTCTCCTCTCTGCATTTTAGCTACTATAGCCTGAGGCTGTGTTCCCCTGGCCCCCCTTTGTGGCCTGGCTCAGGATCCCCAGTCTGAGGGTGGGCAGTGGGCAGTAGAGAGCTGGGTGAGGGCCATGGTGGAGGCTCTAGGAACCTCCCAGCGAGGAGGTGGCGTGCAGGCCTATTTAGTCAGCAGATAACTACATTAGGCAGGTGCCCTTGCTCCGGGGTGCAGCAGGGAGGAGGGGCCCAGGACTCGTGCTCCAGCCATGCTGAGTGATCTCCACCAGCGGCTTGGCCTCGCTGCGCCTCAGTGTCCTCCTGTGTGACAAGAGCTGGATCTGCTTCAGCTCGAGGCACCCCTTGAGCCCCGAACGGGAGTGGGCAAGCGCCACCCAGTGGGGACTTGGCATCCAGCAGGCCTGGGCCGCTGCTGCTGCAGCCTGCCCTGCTGAGTGGTGTCAGCCTCCCCAAGGCTTGGGCACGGTTTCCTGGAGGAGGTGGAGAGGACCCAGTGTGTATGATTCTGCTCATATGTGACAAAAAAACCCAAAGTTAAACTTCCAGAAGCCAGAGGGAAATAGTAACTGAAAAACAAACAAGTCCCAGGCCTTCAGGCATGGCTGGATCCAGGGGCTCAGCCTCCTGCCTGTGGCTCCCCCTGCACCCCCTCAGCGTCCTTTCCTAGCGGCGTTGCCTCTTGTTCTGGTTCTCACTTTCACTTGGGGCCCCATTTCCACCCCTGGGAGTGGAGACAGCTCCCCCCCCCCATCATGAAAGAGATGGGGAGAGGAGTGAGTTTGTTGCTGGAGGAAGGGGTGAGTACAAAAGCCTCAGATGGCAAGCACAGGCGCTTTTTCTAGGTGTGGGCTGCCTGCCCCAGGGCCTCTGAGCCTCTGCCTGTAGCCTCTCCTGACCCCCGCCACGTCTCTGGCTTACAGCACTTACATGGCGATACAAGGCCGATGTGCACCTGCCCTGACGGGGCTCCAGGTGCCCCCCGCTGTGTGTATTTGCCCATTTGATCCTCTCACTGGTCAAATGCAGGGGTGCAGTTTTTGTCCCATCTCATAGATGAGGAAATTGAAGCAGTGCTACTTGCCTGGGTCACAGTGGCAGGAAGTAGTGGAGCTGACATTTGAGCCCAGCCAGGCAGGCACCACCGTGGCACCCCTACCCACCCAGCTGGCAGTAGAGCCAGGACAGGGAGGCCCCAGCGGGGAGGGCCAGGTGCCCCTGCAGATGTGGATGTGAGTCTCCAGCCCTGTGATACCTCGGGGTCTTGTTCCCAGATTCCATTCCCCTCTTGCCCACCAGGTGTTCGTGGTGGCCCTGGTGGGCATTGCCCGGGCTGTGGTGTCCATGACCGTCAGCACTTCGGATGCTGCAACTGTTGCTGATAAGGTGTGACTGGGCCTGGAGCCAAGGGGGGTGGGGAGGCCTGGTGGGTGGGGACTGGGCGCCAGGGAGAGGGGCTGCTGGGCCCCAGGCTGACGCTCTGCCCACTCTGTGTCCAGATCCTGTGGGAGATTACCCGCTTCTTCCTGTTGGCTATCGAGCTGAGTGTGGTCATCCTGGGCCTTGCCTTTGGTGCGTGTGCTGCCGGAGCCGTGGTGTCCCTGCCCCTCCCTGGTGGGGGCCGACCCCGCCGTGCCCTGGCTGGCTCCTGCTCACTGACCGGCGCGTTTCTTCCAGGTCACCTGGAGAGCAAGTCAAGCATCAAGCGGGTGCTGGCCATCACCACGGTGCTGTCCCTGGCCTACTCTGTCACCCAGGTAAGGGGGAGGGCCACGCAGCCCCGGTGGCTCCCTGGAGGAGGGGGGGTGGTCAGCAAGGGTGGCAGCCACTGCCTCCCCATCAGGCTTGGAATGCTCGTCAGGGCAGCGTTCTCTCTCTAAACGCACTAAGGCGTCACCTGGGGGTGTCTGTCACCACGGCAGGTTCCAGGACCCCCAGATTCTGACCCAGGTCAGGGCAGGCAATGCCCCAAACCTGCCATTTTGACAAGCAGCTCCGGTGGGGAAAGCAGGTCTGCGGGCCACAGCTGCCGTGCCTCCAGAGGCCCCTTTCCCAGACTGGGCGAGGGCTGCCCCCGCCCGGCTCTGCCCCGCCCCGCGGCTGAGCTGCTGTGGGTTCAGGTGGGCAGGACGGGGCCAGAGAGCAGGCCAGAGCAGGCCTGGTGTGGAGGAGAGCCGGAGACTTCGTCCTAGGGCCTGTGAACAGGTGAACCCCCACTTACCTCTGTAGGGGACGCTGGAGATCCTGTACCCCGATGCCCACCTGTCTGCTGAGGACTTCAACATCTACGGGCATGGGGGCCGCCATTTCTGGCTGGTCAGCTCCTGCTTCTTCTTCCTGGTGAGCCTCAGGCTGGGGTGCCCCTGCCTGGGCTCCAGAAGGGGCCGGGCAGTCCTGGTATTAGTCCCGGGCCTGGCACTTCCTGCCCCCTTCTCAGCCGCTCTGTCTCCGCAGGTCTACTCGCTGGTGGTGGTGCTCCCCAAGACCCCGCTGAAGGATCGCATCTCCCTGCCCTGTGAGCAGCTGGCCGGCGGCAGGCCAGGACTGGGCGCAGGGAGGGGGTCTGTTTGGGCCACTGCGGTTTGGAGCTGGAGAATCCTGGGGCAGAGGGCGGGAAGCCTCCAGGGGGAATCGGAGGGAACCCAGGTGACACACTGAGGTGAAGGGTGAGGGCCGAACCTCACCACCCACCCCCCAAACCCCCAGCGCGGAGGAGCTTCTATGTGTACGCGGGCATCCTGGCGCTGCTCAACCTGCTGCAGGGGCTGGGAAGCGCGCTGCTCTGCGCGGACATTATCGAGGGGCTCTGGTAGGTGGCACACCGTGGGGCAGGGCCGTGGGCCATGGGAGAGGACAGCCCAGCCCTGACCGCCCCTTCTCCCCTTCTCCAGCTGTGTAGACGCCACCACGTTCCTCTACTTCAGCTTCTTCGCACCTCTCATCTATGTGGCCTTCCTGCGGGGCTTCTTCGGGTGAGTCCACTGACTGGGGAGCCCCAAGGCAGGTGGGCAGGGTCGGAGCCTGATTCCAGGCTGCCCTGGAATTTCGAGGGCGGCTCATGCCCCCGCGTGGCTGCTGGCAGAACCGCGCCTTCCTGCGCATGCGCATCCCCAAGCAGCCGCTAGCAGCCACCCAGCTGCCTGCTTAGGTGCGGAGGCAGACGGTGTGTGGCTATGCACGAGCCACGCACACACACTCACACGAATATACACCCATAAACGCGACACACATGCACTTTCCCCACAAGAGAGAAGGGGGTGTACTGCACTTGCTATTTTTTCATTCAAGAATAGATGAGCGCAATCCTAGCGGGTGTCGGCGCACCCACTGGGGGCTGGGCGCTGCCCACCAGACAGCACAGGGACTGGGTGGACATGCTACAGAGCTGGTGTTCAGCTGGGAGCACTGGGAGAGGAGCAGGGCGGGGAATCCAGAGTGTTTGGGGCATGGGTGGGGTGCACTTCTGTGCACAATAGTGCTCAGAGGTGTGTCAGGGAAATGCATGCGCAGGACTGGACTGGGCCTCAGCTGGGTGGAAACAGGCATGTGGCCTTTTGCGTCCTCAGCCCACCCCCCACCCCCCAAATGTGGCCAATCCCAGAGAGGGTGTTGGAGGGGGATGGGAGGGCCTGGACCCCAGCCCAGCCTGGTCTGAGTGTGACTTGTACGTGTGACTTGTCTCCCTGGCTCAGGCTCTCTTTGTAAGTTGCTCTACTGCTTCCCTCTCAGAGAGTTATGCTGAGAATTGGGGGAGCAGGTAAGAGCAAAGGGGTAGCCACAGAGCTGCAGAGCAGAGGTCACAGTTGGTGTTGTGGAGCAGTCTGCCCAGGTCCTGGCCTGGCTACTGCTTACGCCCAGTAGCCCTGGGAGACCTCGCAGGCTCACACAGCCAGAGGGGAGAGGCCTGACTCTAAGACATGTCCAAGTGATGGGGACCTCTCAAGGGCCTTAGCAGCCATTCCCAGTCTCCTTCTGAGTCTGGCGGCCTCGGGCCCAGGGCCAGAAGGCCTCTCCTGACGACTGGGGCTTCCCTGGCCCTTTCTTGTCCCACCAGCTCGGAACCCAAGATCCTCTTTTCCTACAAATGCCAAGTGGACGAGACCGAGGAACCAGACATGCACCTGCCCCAGCCCTACGCCGTGGCCCGACGGGAGGGCCTGGAGGCGGCGGGGGCTGCCAGCACCCAGTTCGACTCGGCCGGCGGGGTGGCCTACCTGGACGACGTCGCCTCCATGCCCTGCCACACGGACAGCATTAACAGCACGGACAGCGAGCGCTGGAAGGCCATCAACGCGTGACCGCGGCGCCCGCCGGATGGCCCCGTGGAGGGCAGGCTGGGGAGGAAGCCTGGGAGAGGAAGCACCGGAGGCGAGGGGACAGGACCTCTGCAGAGGTGGGGAGGGGACAGGACCTCTGCGGAGGTGGGCCCTGCCTGCCTCCCGCGTTGGAGGCCTCTGCCCGCCCTCCGGTTGCCCTGGGCCACCTCTGCTCTAGCTGCTCCCCTTTCTGCCCGCCCTTGCCCTGCTCAGCGCCGTGGCCCAGACTGCTGTTCCACAGCCAGGCCTGACTGGCTGGCTGAGGACACGGCTCTCCAAAGCCTGGCACCGGGACTGCTCTGGCCCGCCTCGTTCCTCTGTGCCGCCCCCACAGCGCTTTGGCCTCCTCAAAGCCCACTTTGGCAGTTGGGCTGAAGTATGTATATTTTCTTGATCTATTTTTTAATAAAAAGGCAAAGGAGCAGCGGGAGTCGCTGTGAAGGTGCTGCAGGAACACTGGGCTGTGCCCTTTCAGGAGCCCGAGGTCCCCACTTTGAGGTCCTAGCGGACTTCCCTGCATCCTGAGCCCTGGGGGCTCGGGGCGCCTTGGCTCAGCCGAACACACTGGCCAGTGCCCAGGCCCCAGCCCTTCCTGCCGCAGGGCGCCTGTTTGAGTGGAGGAGAGACCGAGAGAGAAAGCTGTGGTCTCATCTCCCACCCGCCGAAGAGCCTGGGGCTTGGAATGAGCCGTGTGGGCCCCATCTTTTTTGGGCTCCTTGCGCCCTGTCCTCTTGGGCCAGCCTCTCCTTTTCCTGCAGCCCCATCGTCACCGTCTGTGAAATGGGTAGGAGAAGGCTGCCTTGAGGGGAGTTTCCTCAGGGTTGAGAGGGAGTAAGTGTGAGTTGCCGACCTGGGGTGCTGGTGATGCTAACTGGGATGCGTCTAGCTTCAGAGTCATGCTCAGCATATAGTAGGCACTCAGAAGAGAGGGTGCTGGGGAGTGACATTGTAAAGACCGAAAATGGGGCTAAGTCAGAACAAAGCCCTGAGCTGGTAAAATATGTGCAGGAGAGGTTCCACACGGCCACTTCGCTGCCCTCCAGGCTTGGCTTGGAATGTGGGGGCAACCAGGGCAAGAGGGACTGATCAGTTATGTGACCCCACTGTCAGAGGGAGGAGGTCTTGCTGGGGCCATGTGCTGCAGAGGGGCAGGCCTTCTTTCTTGGGCGGGCCCCAGTTCCAACACGGCTGCAGCTCCCCAGAGGGCCAGAGGGCTGCCTCAGGGCCGGGGTGGTGCCCCGTGAATGGTGCAGCCCACGGACCACCTGCCAGGCGCTTCTCCCAAGTGTCCCGCTTTGCTGTGACCTCACAGCTTCTGCAGAGGCCTGTGAGACAGGGGAGGGGAGCCTGCAGGACATTCTAAGCAGGGCCAGTGTTGGGGGGTCCGAAGAGGGAATTTGACATCAAGTCCCGAGCTTAGTACCTGCAGCCGTTCAGGACACCAAAGGGACAGCTGGGCGTGGTCAGTGCCATTACCCCCCAGACAGCTGGGTCGGCTGGGGGGCGCGGACAGAAGAAAAGAGATTAGAAAGCTGGGCCTTGTTCTGTTTTTCTTTTCTTTATTTATTTAAATTAGTTTTTTCTTTTTTTTTTAAGATTTTTTTGATTTATGCATACAGCTGGGGCACAGGCCAGAGTCGTGGGGCGGCGAGAGGGTTCACCAGAGACAGAGTGGGGAGCAGAACAGGCAGACAGACGGAAACACACTGCTGAGGGGAGCAGCGGGCGAGGCAGGAGAGGTCTGCCGCACCATGTGGGAATCTCCCCGGCCAGGCGTCTAACTCATGTCACCGCTGCCGACAGCTCCACAGCGCAGCGCTTAACCGCTGTGCCACCAGGGAGGCCCTGTTCTGTTTTTAAAGTTTTTTTTAAAAACAGGTAATATATGTGCATGGCAAAACCCAAAACAAAACGCAACTCCACAGGTGCCAGCTGACCTCACCCTTCGCCTCCCGTTTGCCAGCCTCTCCCCAAGCTCCAGCTACCAGGCTCTCCCTGACCTCCAGGGAGGGGTGTGTGCACACTGCCACAAGCACTACCCCTGGTCTGGGAACCAGCCGGTCTGTCACTTGTCTTCCCCCCTTGACAGTGGATCTCGGGGTCCTTCCACGTCAGGTTGGGAGAGCAGCTTCACCCCGGTGGCTGCCTGCGGTGGCAATTGACTGAACCCTCTCCTCGGGAGGGGCTTTCCTTCCAACAAAGTTTGTAATAACAAGGCAGCAATAAAAACCGTTATAAATATGCTTTTGGTAACTCATGCAAGAGGAATTGCTGGAGCACATAGTCTTAATTAGTTTTAATTAGACTCACAGTTTTCTGGCAGCGCCTAATAGCTGCCCTCTGATGTATGTTCTCCTTTTCTTCCATTGTCGTGGAAGCCCTGATTTTTTTTGGGTTTTTTGTTCTTAGCTGGGTACATAGCTGCCTGGAATGAAGACTGTGTTTTGTTCCAACCTTCCTTGTGGGGGGTTATCCTTGCAGGTGGGTGTGGCTACGTGAGTACTGGCCAAGGGGATGTAAGTGTACATGGAGAGCATAGGCTCTGCTCTGTCCTGATAGCTGGGATGTGGTCATGATGCCTGGAGTGGTAGCAGCCATCTTGAGTCACAGAGTAGTCTTGGGAATGGAAGATTCGCATGGCAGAGCCACAAGGTAGAAAGAGCCCATGTACCTGACTGGTACAACCACATAGCCTTGGAATTCCCTCCTTCAGACAACTTTTTGAAGGTTTAAACCACTTTGGATCTTTCCTTCCAGTGACCTAATCTGAACCAGCAAACCCTTCAAGGAGACTGGGCTAGTTTTGACTCCTCTCAGCACAGCCTCACTGACACTGTGTTGTTCAAATTTTCCATGTTCCTGAAAAGCCCTGCTTATGCCTATTCTGCTAGGATGGCACCTCTTGCTGGGGCGTGGTGGGCACAGATATCATGCAGTAGAATGGCAGGATGGGGCTTCTGGAACCACACGAGGCTCAAGCTCTTGTCTCACTGCTCTACTTGCTGCTGCTCGAGGATGGTGAACCTTGAGTGAGTTAGTCTTTCTGACCCTCAGTTTCCTCATGAGATGTGGGTCACAGATAGTCATTCTTTCTTCTAGTGCACCCAGAAGTTTATGGGTCAGTGACGCACCCAGGTAAAAGGTGACATGCCCCACCTCCGTTGCAGCCCCTCACGTGGCTAAGTTTGGTCAATGGGATGTCAGCCGAAGGCTGAGGCTTTCTTTAGCAGAGGCTCCTTATAAGGAGCCAACTCAGCTAGATTTACTCCTTTGTCCTCCTGCCTTTCTCCCTCCTGCTTCCTGGAATGCAGATGTGATGGCTGAATCTCTAGCAGCCATCTTGGACCATGAGGTGACTTTGGGAAGTTATTCATCACAGATGGTAAAATTCAAAGACAAAGCCTCTTCCCTAATGGTGACGGTGCTGCACCAGTGTGGGACTGCTGACAACAGACTTTTTCACAAAGAGAAAGTATCTTGTTTACATAAGCTCAGTCCTAATAAATGCATGAGAGTCATCCTATATCCCTCAAGGGTTCATTTGATGGGGAGGAGTTAATATTTCGAGATTCCAATTTGTGGTTTTTCCTCCCTAAACTTCATTCTCCTGAGCCAGTGGGAGTTTAGTCCTGGGCTTCTGTGCCCAGGGAAGCCTGAAGCTTGTGGCCGAGTTCCCAATTCTGTTATCAAATGCCTGGGGTTACAGAGGACATTTAAAAAGAAATAGGTGGGGTGCCCTTGGGCATGAGTTCTGAGTGTCCTTGAGTTTTGTGGACCCAGAGGAATGGCACCCTTGCAAGTTTAGGGAGGAAGACCCTGGACACAGGATCTTCTGTTGTTGCAAAGGTCCTGCCATGTGTGGGTCCTCGTGGCCTGGAACCCTGGTGGCCTTAGTGGTACCATGTACAAATGGTGCCCAAGGGGGTCTTATCTGCTCGAGCTGCCATGACAAGTGCCACAGACTCACAGACCCGGGCAGCTTGAACAACAGAAACATTGTCTCAGGCTCCAGAGGCTGGAAGTCCAAGACCAAGGTGCTGGCAGGGGTGGTGGCCCCGAGGCCTCTCCCCGGGCTCACCTCCCCTCTCCTCGGGGCATGTGCATCCCTGGGGCCTTGGGGGCCTTCAACTTCCTCTTCTAAGGACCCCAGTAGGGTTGGTTTTGAGTACTCCTACTGGGCTCATTTTAACTTGCTCACTTCTTGAAGTTCTCATCTCCAGTAGAGTCACATTCAAGGTACGGGGGGTAGGGCTTCAACATAACAGATTTTAGGGGACACAATTCAGCCCACAACAAATGACATCAATGCCTCTGCCATCCTGACCCTTCAAGATCTTGGGACTTTGCCCAGATTCATGGCCCAAGCAGAAAATCCCCAAGAATTCAGTGAAACCTCCCATCTCCTCAGCAGAATAGGGCTGAGTAGGAAGTGGGAACATTCTGGAACAACACTGGCAGACTTGTGGACTTGGGTGCACAGCACCTGTGTAAGGATGGCTCCCTCAGGCTGCTCGCACATTCTGCTTGTCCCCTGGACACGCCGTGGGATGCGAGGGACCGTGAGTTATGTCCCTGTCCCTCGGAGGAGGGTAAGTCCACAGGGCTTGCTTTGCCACTGCAGCGAGTAGAATGTCATGTGGTCACGGCCAATGCAGAGAACCCCCCAAAGGACTGTGTGGGAGGGGTCCGAGAGGCCCCTGGTTCATTTTATGACTGAGCTGGGTCCAGAATTCACGCCCGCTGGGTTTGGAGCAACAACCGGCCCCCACTCCCTCTTTCTTTCTGTGTGACTATGGCGGGGTGCCTTGCTTTCTGTGCCTCAGTTCCCCACCTGAAGCCTCGAGGGTCTTGCCTCATGGGCCCCATCCTGGGCAGGGCCAGGCGCTGAGCAGCTTCTCCAGCTGGGGGGTGTCCCTCTGTTTCTCAGCCAAACCTTCCTGGGAGGGCAGGGGGCTACTTGTGGGGAGCAGCCCGTGTAATTGGCCCAGTGGATCAGGAGGCGCCTCTGGCTGCTGGAGCGTGGCCGGCGTTTTATTTCTCATATTGTTTGGAGACGGTGACTCAGCTGAACGCATCCAGCAAATCAAGACCCAATCACCCGCTGTGAAGAACGCTTAACGCTGGGCTCCAGTCGCGATCTCATTAGGTGCTCCGGGGGCCTGGGTTGCCGAATCAGTTCCGCTTGACCGGGGCCCGCTGGCATTCTGGGGCAGGTAGGCCTGATTTGAGGTGGAAAATCTGAGACTGCTCCTAGAAGCCAGCCCTTCCCCTGGGCCGGGGGCTCTCCTGGTAGACCACCGCTTCCAGTGAGGACCCCACTGCGGGGGCTGCCCCAGGGCTGGCCCTGGAAACTCTTGACCCCACACTCAGTGTGTGATGGCAGCACCCCATCTAGTCATGGAAGCCATTCCAAGATGCCCTCTGGAAGATTCCCGGTCTTTGTCAATGCTGACTCTCCCCCTCCTATTAGACAGAGACGGCCATGGGCTTGTACGACATTTAAAACAATTTTAAAAAAGGTAGGAAATTCTAAAACATGGCATCGAGATAGATGTCGTCTCCCAGTCTGTGCTTCCCTCTCATGTCATTCTGCAAACATTTACTGAGTACCTACTATGTGCCAGGCTCTGTTTGGTGGTCTAGACACAGTGGACAGACTAGAAAACAGATGACAGCTTCCCAATGTGTGGTCTTTTGTGCCAACTCAGTCTTCTGATGAGAATCCCCCTTTCCTTTTGAGGACTGCCCCCCCAGTCATCTCAGGACCCCCACTGCCCTGAGGGAGGGCACGTGTCCAGGTCTAACACATGAGAGGCTGCAGCTGGTGGTGCAGGGATGTGTGTGACACTTGGCCAAGTTAATCGGAATCACTGAGCTTCCTAGGGACCTGGAGAGCAAGACTCTTTCTGCAGGGGTGGCTAAACTGGTGGAATGCGGTCCTGGGATTGCTGTTACCCCCTTGATGAAACCTCTCTGAGGAAGAAGCCATCCCAGGACACAGCAGAGACTACACAGGGAGCACAGGAACAAATCATCATCCCGGCGCGTGGATCCAGCCTTGCTGAGAGGAGCTTCAGCCAAGGTTTCCAGCACAGGTACTAATGCAGCTCCTGCTTTGTTCAAGTCAGTTTGAGTGTGGCTCCTGTCTCTTGTACAATATGAGTGACTGGAGTTCTGCCTGGGAGTTGCTGGGGATGTCTAAGACAGAGACTCCAGGCGAGTGAGAAGAATGAGCGGGTATTATAGAAAAGCAGGGGGAGTGGAACAGGAGGACATTCTAGCAGGGGAACCTAGGAGCAGAGGCTGGTAGAGCAGTGTTGTTTAAAATAGGCAAGACTCTAAGAATCTTGGTTCAGATAAGAAATCGAATGCCATTTTAGCTTTTTAAAAATTTTTTCCTTCATGCAAGTATCCACGATCCTCTTAGGGCTTGACCAAGAACTTCCAGATAATAATAGAGTCAAATTAATATTATCAGGTCAAGAAATGATTGTATAAGGCCCCATCCCCCCATCATAGGCCTCTGGGGGGGATGCTGGTCTTAATTTCACAGGAAGTGGCAGCAAGGCTGAGCGGTAGGCATCGTGCAAGCCTCCTTTGTACTGATAACTCTCCTGAAGACACTTTGATACCAACACAAAACAGAACAGGATTTTACATGTACATCCCGGCATCTGCACTAACGAGAAGCCTAGAGAGACTTTTTTTGGGGAACATGCTCCATTCACCACTTATTGGAACTGTCTTTATGATTCTGAAGAGTGAATGTGTTTTTGCAGCTGTTGGGAAAGCAAGAACATTTCTCCCATCTTATCTTGCTGAGATTTCTTTTGCCAGCAATAAGAGAGCTTAGAGTTTTCAAGACTAAATGCTGAAATTTCATTATTTGACAGCAAGAGGAAAAAAGTAAAAGGCAGGCTCAGCAAGCTCAAAATGCAGGCTACGGAGAGGTGGAGAGCAGAAGATGAGCAAGTAAGGGAATTGGGGCACCTGCCCCAACTAAGCAGTGTGTACAGAGCTTGTTTGGGGAGCCACGGGGGCATGAGGCCATCTTGCTATGAAGTAGACATGACCTAGACCCAAATGGCTTAAATAAAGGGGGTTGTTTTTCCCTGATGAAGTGAGGTCAGGGGGTGGCAGTCCAGGGCTGGTGCAGGAATACACGATAGCCATCTTTATGCTCTGCTAGCTCAATCTTGGCTTCCGTCCTCAAGGGAGCCTCATGGCCACAAGATGGCTGCTGCGGCTCCGGCAGTTCTGTCCTACCTACTTCTGGGTAGGAAGAAGGAGCAGGGGTGAAACATGAGAAAACCCAATGCTGTCAATTGCCCCTCTTCTGTTTGAGGAACTTTCCCATAAGTTGCATTTAATAACTGTTACTTTTATGTCATTGGCCTAAAATTGCCAGATGGCCTCCAATATGGCTCAGAGAGAGACTGGGCTTTCTTTTTCTTTTTCTGTTGAGCTGAGCATACACGGCCCCTAATATATTAGTAAGAAAGAAAATGGATATTAAGTAGGCAGCAGGCAGTCCTGTTACACATATTAAAAATATGAAGAATCAGTTCATTCACTAGTGGTATTGTGTGCATGTGTGTGCATGAGTTCTCACCTCTGTTCCACCTCACAGATACATACTTAAAAAAATAACTGAGTTCAAGCATCAAAGACACACTCCTGCCCGACCCCTGTGTAACTCTTCTTGCCTGCTCTCCTTCCAGGACCCCCACTGGGCACCACATCCCACTAGCTAGAATTTTGTGTGATCAGTGCAGCAAATATATGTGTGTTCATAAACAATTGCAGCACTCTCTTCTGTACTTAAATGAATTAAGTGCTTTCATGCCAGGCATTTTCTTCACAACTTGCTGTTTTCACCCCGTGCTGTTTGGGGTGCTTTTCTGTGTGGGTCCCTCCAGCCGCTGTCAGTCAGCGGGGCCTTCTGTCACTCCTGTGCATTCGGTTTCCTACCAGACTGCGGAAGCAAACGATGTTCTGATGCAAGTGTGGGGTCCGACTTTCTGCTTTGCTCTCCTCGAGGTGCATTTGGAAGAACAGAAGTGGGGGCCCTGGGGCTGGCAGCTTCACCTCCACTCACTGTTGCCCAAGTCTGCTTCCAGTGGGTGTGGGCACCCCTAGAGCAGGGACGCATCACAGGTCAGGGCTGTTCAACTAGGGCACACTTGAGGTTGGGGTAACCATGCAGCTGAAATATGGAGGGAGGCACAGCAGACTGCAGACTTCATCCTTTCAGGAGTGATGATCTTTGTGGGGCGACGCCAAGCTCATGGGTACCCCCTGTTCTTCCTCCACCTTCCACCTGCCTCTTTTATCTTTTGATTCCTGCTGGAAACAATTGTGCCCCAGTTGGTTGCCAAATGGGGATTACCAATGGTATGTATCATTCTTTCCTTCCGAACTGACAGGTTGTTGTCTCTGCTCCCCATTCATTATTTACCTTTTTTTAATCATCAGAGGAAACAGACACTTTTGGGTAAAAGTGTGCAATGAATAATTATGCAGGATGACAGGGAGAGAGCAGGACTGAACCTGGAAATCTAGATGTGGATCCCCATCGCCTCCCTCCTCCCCGACTCTGGCTAAGGGGAGCACTAAGCATCCCAGGGCCCCTGCCCACTGCTCTGGAAGCCGGGCCTTGGAGGACTCCTGAAGCCCCTCACCCTCCACTCTATTCTGTCCCCAAGTCCTGTGCATTTGACTTCTGCACCAGAGCCTCAGTGTCCCTGTCCCGCCCCTGCCAGCAGCCTGGCCCACGCTGTGGCTCCCTCTCCCCTGCCCCAGCGCTGTCACTCCCTCCCGCCCCTCCTAATCCCCTTTGCACACTGAAGCCAGAGGGACATTGAAAATGCCCCTTCGACTCTCACTCACTGGTCCTGGCCCACGGCGAGGCCCCCAGAGGCCCCGCCCTCTTCACCTGTCGCCCCCCAGCCCCAGCCCAGCCCCACCCCAGCACTCCAGTCTGCGGACCCTTCCAACTCTCAGCTTCCCAACGCTTCCCAACGCTAACCTGCCTATAGTAGTAGATGGTAGCGGTAAATTTTTATGGGTACAAAATCATTTTTTTACGACCATTCAATTAAATTCGTTAGGAATTATATTGGGACATCATTTTAGCGCACCTCTGAGAACGCTTCATTCTGTCTCGGCGACCTGGCCCTGCAGACCTCCCACCTGCCACCAGAGGGCGCACCGCAGCAGCCTCGCAGCGCCGTGCGGGACAGTTCCCAGCAGTTTCTCATCCGCGGTGACCCTCAAGAACCCAGAGAGCTGGCCGATGAGACTAGTTCTGGATCAGACACTGTATTTCTGCATCTGAAGCATGAAAACTTATCTCTTGGCGTTAAAAATGCTGTTTTTAGAAGCCAGCTCGTGATTCATTTACATATCTGAAAAAGTTTTATTTGGAAATCAATGCACATCCAATATTGAATTCTTCTCGAAATACTTTGTATTCCTTTCTTGTCATGCTTTATAATATAGTCATTCGTGTCCCACCACGCCTCGTGGAGGTTGTCCCTCACACCCCTCCCGTCTCCCCTCGTCCAGGTGGGCTGCAGTGCCCGGCGGGACAGGCACGCGGGAGAGTCCAAAGGGCGGCGCTTTGCACGCGCAGTTCCGTTTGCTGGGAATGCAGCTGTCTCCACCTGCGGTCAGTTCCTCTTTCTCCTCCGACCTCCGCTCACACACTAGCCTTCCTTAACCCGCCAAGGAAGTCCGGTGCCCTGTACCCGCGCTCCCTTCCAGGGTGGTTGTTTGGACGCATAAGTGCAACATGGGCTGGGCGCTGGTCTAAGGCATTTCTCTCCAACACCTGTTTAATCCCCCGACAGATTAAAAGGGCTGGCACTGTATTATTAGAGGATAAAACTGAGACCAGAGAGGTTTACTGAGGTGGCCACACTTACCCTGCGGGTTCCAGGGAGAGCTTGATTCAAACCCAGGTAGCCTGGCTGTTGCCCAGGCTTCTGCTTCTGTGTGATACTGCCTCGCCCTCCCTCACCAGCCTCTGTAATGCTGTATTTATTTGGGAAATGACTCGATTATTGTGATCTCAGGTGGGGCACCCAGCAAAGGCCTGCTCCTTGGTTGGTATTCAGTATGTTGGTTGAATAAGTGTATGTATGAGTGGATGAATGAAATCAATTTTTGTTCCTTTGGTGCCTATCAAAATATGCACTTCATCTTAACTTCCTTTTCAAGGGATGAGACTGGGAGAAGCCAGAAGCCCGAGGCCAGACTCACAACCCAGGGCACTGACAGTTGATGGATGCTTAGAGGGCAGAGACGGATGCCTGCCAGTGAACAGAGAAACCACACCCGCCAGATGGAACCAAGGAAGGCTTCCCTGAGGAAGCAACATTAGGATGAGCTTTTCAGGATATGTAGAAGTTTGGTGAAGTGCAGAAATCCAACCTGATAGGACCTGGAGTTGGGAGCACATCTGATGAAGGTTCAGTCTCAGCTTCAAAGGATCTCCCTTCATTCAGGTTGAGAGGCAATGCAGGGAAACAGAAATTGCATCGGGGACATTAACAGACATCTGTGTACCAGGAAAACAGTCAAATGTTTTTCCAGTTGCTCCTCTGCCAAAGCACTGAATGCTTTTCAGAAAAAAGCAAGCGGGCCCCTTCCCTTTGACTTCTCGCGTCTGTAGCACCTGCATCTGGCCTCTGGCTCCTCTCTTCCTCTGTGGCCCAGGCTGGCCAGAACACCCGACGTCTCGGTGCAGTGATAGTTCAGAGTGGATGGGAGCATAGCTGGTCCGGTGAGGGGAACTCCCACGCCGATGTCTCACAGAGTAGGAAAAACAAGAAGTCGGAAGTGGAGAGCTGGTTGCGGCTGCCTCAGCTGCTGTGGCCCCCAGGCAGGATGTGGCCCGTGTGGAAAAGGCCGGACTCCCGGACAGGCCAGGTTCTGACAGGGCTTCTTTCAACACTGTGCCCGCCTGGGCCCAAGGTCCTGGACTTCCAGGGGCTCCCACTTCTCCCCGTCGTGGAAGGTTGGTTGGGGGGAGGTGGTTTCTGACCCAGGATGCTGAGGGGATCTGAGGCCGTGAAGAGCTGACTGAGCTCAGGAACCCAAGGAGGTCTGCAGACCCCCCAAAGATTTTGTGTGGGGGGCACGGCGCTGTCCAGGGCAGGACACACTCCAGTGTTTTCCCAGCTATGGGGCTGAGTGAGGGGGCAGGGGGTGTGGTTTGGAGATGAAGGGTGCAGGGGAAGCACACGCACCTCCTGAGGCAAAGCACACTCAGATTTGCTCGGGAACCTGCACGAACCGCCAGACACAGGCTGGCAGGCCCAGCAGAAACACGCACACGAGTGCAGTTCAAACAGCTTAAAAATGTGCAGCCAAGAAAAAATAGTACATGCCCTTTGACCTAGAAATTCCATTTCTGGGAAGCTGCCCTCAGGACAGAATCAAGGATGGGAGCCAAGACTGCGCTTCAAGGAATTTCCCTGCAGTGCAGCTTGAAATAACAAAAAGTTGGCAACAATCTGGATTCCAAAAAGGGAGTGGTTAAGTGAGCTCTAGGCGGAGAAGCGACGCCAGGCTGAAAACAAAATGTTGGGCTGTTGACTTACACGGGCAGGCGAATGTCATTATTGTTAAGTTAAACAAAGCCGCTTGAAAATACTCTGAATGCTGTGAACCCATTTGGGTAAAATAGAAGTCAGTGTCAGCCTGGAATGGGGCCTGGTGGGAGCGAGGTTGTTTCTGAGTTGGCAGGAACGTGACGCTTTTCCTCTTCCTGTAGGAAGTCAGTGTTGCTTGCTGGGTGGGAATAAACTTGATTTGAGAAGGAATGTGAGTCCTACACACATCTCCCCCCCATGTGTGAAAATGAGGTCTGATTACAGGTTGAGGTTGCAACACAACTTTGTTGTAAAAACATAAGGCGGGAAGCAACCTTGATGTCCAGCAAGAGGGGATCGGTGAAATAACTCGGGCATCCTTCAGAAAAATGACGCTGCAGCTGGCACAAAGAACCAGGAAGCTCTGATTAGGGACAGTCTCCAAAAGACAGTACGTGAGAAAAAAAAAAGGCGGAACCATGTTTATAATATGCGACCCTTTGTATAAAAAGCTTCACCCATACATAAACAAAATATTTCTGGGATGACCCACAGGAGACGCGGGCTGGGGATGGGGAACAGTGGTCTGCGATGGGGGGAGAGGAGGGAATAGAGGCCCGTGTTAGCTGCAAACCCATCTGTCTATACCTTGAATTACAACATCATTTGCATGTGTTTCCCATTTAGAAGCGTGACTTAAAAGTAAAGAGAACGAAAGCACAGCCGTGCTTTGGTAAGCACGGAGCAGGTATGGCCAAACACTGCAGACGCAGCTGCTCAGTGCTGCCCTGCGGCCCACACATATGTTGGCATTTACAGGGGCTCAGCGCTGGTCCTCCCAGTCCTGCAGGTGGCCGAGGGGTTGTGGTGACGGTGCAGGGGGCACAGGGCAGCCGGCAGAGTGACAGCTCAGTGCTCTGTCTCTTTAATTCTCTCTGGCTGAAATGCCAATTTTCTGCTAGGCTGGCCTGGCTGCTGCAGAATTGCTTCTGTTAACAAACTGCACCAAAGAGCAGAGCAATTAGGCAATTAAACTGTTTTAAATTGAATTTAGAGCCCTGGTAGTTCTCTGGGAGGGTGGCCTCTTGGCCTCACCTCTGGCCTGTGCAGTGGATGGGAGAAGGAGGGCTGGAAGGCAGGGGCTGGTGATGGGATCTGGGTGGGGGCTGCCCAGGGCAAGCTCCGGAGTGGACACTTAGACCCAGTGGGGACGCGGCCTTGCCCCTAAGGGACAGGCTGGCAGGTCCTGCGTTCATTCCTCCATTCGTGCTGTTTGCTGACCATGTGGTACGTGCCAGGCGCCGGTCTAGGCACTGGGGTCCAGAGATCAATGCAGTAGGATCAAGTCCTTGTCCTCCAGAGCTCAAATTTTACTAAGGGAGGCAGATAATAAGGAAACAAAAAAGCGAGATGATTCCAGAAAGAAACGAGAAATGCAAAAAGGAGCAGATGGCAGATTTTGTTACCTAGAGCAGTCACAAAAGGTCTCTCCAAGGAGGTCCCCTTCCTGCTAAGAAACTGAAGATGGGAAGAGGCAAATATAACAGAGCATCCTAGGTGGCGCCCACAGTGAGCGCAAAGGCCCTGAGCTATGCACAGTCTCAGCCAATTGGAGCAAGACCAAAGGTTAGTATCATCAATGCGTGGAGTGGACAGAAGAGACAGGGGAGCGTGGGTCTCCCTGGTGCTGGCGCTGCCTTGGTGGAGCTCGCAGCTCTCTGGTGGAAGGGGCTGTTCTAGCCTCATTAACTCAGAGAGCAGGCGGCAACCAGGACCCCGAGCCTGCAGGGCCCCGAGCCTGCAGGGCCTCGAGCCTGCAGGTTCACGTGCATATGCCCAGGAGGCCTTCCCTGATAAAGGAAGCAGAGGGCACAGGTGGAATTTCTGCAGAGTGAGGAGGTTTTTTTTTTATTTACACATATGCGAACTGGGGTGTAATTAGCAAGCTGGTGGGGGATGGAACTCAGGCCACAGTGATAGCATGGTAGCACTGAGACTTAACCCGGCCGCCACCAGGGAGGCCTAGGAGGAGGAGTCTTTAAGAGAACCCTCTGATCCCAGCATGCCCTGCCTGTGAGGTGGAGAGCTTCCGGCGCTGGGAGGTAGTGGAGCAAAGTTTCAATGACCAGTTGGGCGTTTAAAGGCGGAAACTTGAGCGCTGAGGAGAGAGGAGCACGTGAGTGTTTTCTAGCTGCCCGCCCAGGGGGTGCTGGGGACAATGTGTGAACAGGCAGGGCCTCACCTCTGTGGGGCGATGCCTCAGCCCGGGAGGGAGATAAGCATGTGAGAGGAGTTAGCCCTGCAAATGCAGAGAACACACAGCGTGCCCGGGGAGCTGCAGCATTATTGTAACAGCCCATGGCACTCATCTGCTTTTGTTTACTTCTCTTCTTCTTTTGATTTGAAAACTTTCAAAACATGTATGTGGTTAAAAAAAAAAAAATCCAACCATCCAAAAGAATCAAGAGTGGGGGGCCTCCCCGGTGGCGCAGCAGTTAAGCGCTGCGCTGTGGAGCTGTCGGCAGTGGCGACGCGAGTTCAACGCCCGGCCGGGGAGAATCCCACATGGAGGGGCAGACCTCTCCTGCCTCGCCCGCTGCTCCCCTCAGCAGTGTATTTCTGATCTGCCTGTTCTGCTCCCCACCCTGTCTCTGGTGAACCCTCTCGCCGCCCTGCGCCTCTGGCCTGTACCCCAGCTTGTATACATAAATAATAAAAAAAAATACTGTAAATAAAAGCAAGTCATTAAAATAAATATTACATAGAAAAAAAAAAAGAATCAAGAGTGGGGGGCGAGTGTCCCTCCTAGCCCCATTGTCCCACAGTCCTCCCAGGCCATCGTCACCTGCGTTTTCTGGGAAGCAGGTGAGGTTGAGGTTGTGGTCCCAGAGATAGCCCATGTGTGAGGGCGCAAGCGCTTACCCCCAAATTGTAGCCATCTCTCTGTCTGGCTTTTCCCCCTCACGCCTCATCAAAATCACATAGGTTGATTGAAAACATTTAAATTTCTGAATAGGAAATAGATTGTTACTGTCACAGGTTTTAAAAGTCACAGTGATCTCCCTGGGAAATCTCTCTCCTCCCTGCACCTGGCACATTTCCCCAGCCAAGGAACCGCTTGGGCTGGTTTCTTAAGGAATCTGCACTGTTTCTTTTCACTAATACAAACAGGCATCTTGCTTCCCTCCCTCCTTCCTAAACAAAGGCCTTCTACCAAATACACAATTCTGCAAGGTGCTTGTTTTTTCTTTCTTCTCAATGCCTTCCAACACATGTCTGCATCGGCCTGGGCGCTTCCTTGGGGCTGCACCAACTGCGTGGAGCCCCACTCATGCCCAACGCAGAGTTTCTGTCACGGCTCCTGATTGGACCGTTTCCAAGGGTTCCCGAGCACAAACAGCTGTGGGCACTCCCCTGATATCACTTTGAAAGTCTGCAGGACCTTCAGCCACAGGGTGGCTGGGTCAGCTAGGTGCCCTGCTGGCCAAACACAGCGTCCCCGTGCAAGGAGCCCCACTCTGCACTCCCAGCAGCAGCCCCCATTTCTCTCATACGCACAGAGGTGGGCATTTGCCACTGTTTAGGGCCTTGTGAGTTTCCTTTTAAAAAAACCATTTATTCATGTTTGCCCACTTTTCATTGAGTTGTCTTTTCTCGACTTCTAGGAGCTCCTTACACACTGAGGGAGTGAGACCAAAGGAAGGCCCGTGTCTGCATCAGGCCCGCTGACATACTTTTTGTAAGTACAATTTTCTTGGAGCACAGCCAGGCCTGCGCCTGGCTGCTTGCATGCTACAAAGCAAAGTTGAGTGGTTGCAGCAACCAGCATGGACTGAAAGCTGAAAATATTTACCAAGTGGCTCTTTCCAGAAGAAGTTTGCTGACCCTTGTATTAGATCTTTGTGATTTGCGTTTGCAAATATTTTCCCCATTTGTCCTTTATCTTTTGACTGTTTTTTTTCTGTTGTTGTTGTTGTTGTTTTTGCTTTTGGCTGAAGTGCATTTAAATACAAGGATAGTTCTTCCTGCAACTTTTAATAGGGGTGCAGACTTGACTTCTGGAGGGTCTTGTCTCAAAACCCACCATCTTTCCATACTAGACCCTGCAGCTCAATGTTACTTGCTTTTCATTAGAGCTAAAAGGCAAAGAAGGAAAAAGGCAGATTTAAACTAAAACTATTGAGAAATTGCTGGAGAATTTAGCAACTGCATTCTTACCTCTGAGATTTTAATGATTTCAGTGTTGAAGGTTAAGTCAGGTGGGGGCATGATGACCCCTGTTGTACAGACAAAAGGGCTCAGAAAGGGGTGCAGCCTGCTGGCCCGCGGCGAGGCGCTGCGGATCTGCCCCAGAGCTACGCCCTCGCTCCCAGCGGTGACCTTGAAGGTCCCCTGGTGAAGATCCGGAGAGGGGAGGGGCTGCCCAAGGTCACAGGACCGGGGCAGCCAGAGTTGGGACTGAGCGTGGGGTTCCCTCCAGCGCTCAGATCCCCGAAGTCCCTTGGTAACCCCGACGTTCTGCGCCTCCACCTCCGGCCTCAGGAGGTTGAGGGGACTCGGCGCTCTAAATCCGGGTGCCCCGCCCCGCCCTGAGCGCTGCCTGGGCGTAGGGCTGCTCGTGCCGCGATGCTCCACTCAGGCAGCAGGGGGCAGTGTCGCACCGAGCACGGAGCGCTCAGCCTGCTCGCAGGGCCGCGGGCAGGGCGCCCCTGCTGCCACAGGCCCCTCTTCGGTTGCCGCCAAGGCGGATCCCACAGCGTGCGCCCCGCTGCCCGGCTCCAGACGTGGCGGATCCCTCGCTTTGAACACGCTGCTTGCGTCTCCATCCCTCTGCCGGACCCTAGCCTCTGCTCTTCGGCACACCCAGCCCGTGTCACCCCCATTTTCCACCTTGCTCCTCACCTGCAGACCCCAGACCGTGCCCCTCCCACGGGCCGGGGCCTGGGGGTCTTCAGCTTTATTTCTTGCTTGGAGATGTAAAGGCCACCTCTGGAGCTCATTCAACACCCCAGGGGCTCCCGTCTCCTTAAAACAACATCCCAGTCCTGGGAGCTCCAGGCCCCCGGGGCTGGACTGTCGTCCAGGCGTGAGGCCCCTGGGAGCCCCTCCTCAGCCCTAAGGGTTTGTCCCCAGAAAACTCTCCCCTGTCCCCTGGATGTGGAGGAGCCCTGATTCCTGCCTGGGTCTTGCAGTCACACTCACCTACTCTTTCAGCCAAGGTGGCGCGCTCCCCAGGGCCCAGCGCCTCCCAGCCGGTCTTCTGTCCAATGCTGACGGGGCACCTGGCACTGGGGAGCGACTCCAGAGCAGAGGACTGGAGGGAGCCTCGGGTTTGGGCTCTGCTGCTGAGGCCAGTGGACACCAGCTGCAGGGCCTGGGCCTGGCCTGTGGACGCTGGCCGGGGCCATGTTGGAGCCCTGGCCACACCTTGGCCCTAGCCCGTGGGGAGGAACACACTGGTCAGCTCGCCCTCCCCGCTCTCGCTCACATTCGCTGCACACTTACTATTTGCTAAGTGCTTTTCTTGAATCACTAATGGCTTCTCATCACAGCCTCCTGAATGACATCTCCTATTAACCGATGAAGAGACCAAATTCAGAGAGGTTAAGCCACCTGCCCAAAGTCACACAGTGAGCAGAGGCGGCTGAGTTTGTCTCCAGAGGGATGAGCCACTTTTCTCCTGAGCTGATGGGGACATGAGCTAGGAGAGGCCTCAGACAGCATCTTGATGGCCCTCTCCATGAGCAGATGGGGAAACCGAGGCTTGCTCTCAAGTCTCCCAGTTCAGCAGCGGCAGGGCTGGAGCTCTGAACTAGGGAAGAGCGCGTGTCTTTGTGGCGTGTCTCCAGGTGGGCTCCCGGGCTATCTGAGGGCGCCCCGAGTCTGCTGTCTCCCCAGGGCTGGCCCCATCTGTGACCCCTGGCTGTGAGGGCTTCCGAACCTGCGTCTTGGAAGCTGGGGTTGGATGTCTCCGGTCCTGTGGCAAGAGAGTGAGGAGTTAGTCATGGAGTCCGGGAGGCAAAGGGGGCTCAGGAAATCCCTAGTGCTTGCGCCCCTCATCAGCTGAGCAAGGGAGGGGCTCCGTCAGCCAGCGGGGCCCAGCAGAGGCAGCGGGGCTGGGAGTGGCCTGGATGCTGGGGCCCCTGGTGTGACGCAGTCGGGAGGGGCTTGCCAGGCCGGGGCCTCGCCCTTCCCCTGGTCTGAAAGGGCAGCCGGGCTTGACTTGGGGTGGTGCTGACTCTGCAAAGCCAAAACATCTTTTATGGGAAGCTTCCCAATTTCTGAATGTTGGCAACGGATTCAAATGTGAAAATCTATGCAGGGAAGACAAAATCTTTCTCGGAGACCAGATTCAGCTGGAACGTCTGGACTCTCAAGTTTTGGTTCAGTAACTTCAGCTTGATGAGCCTCAGTTTGCTGACCCTTGAAAAGGGTCCACTACTTCCTCCTTGTGGGGATGAGGTGGGAGAGCAAGAGTGAGGGGCTTTGAGGGACCGCTCTGCACAGGCGAGGGGTGTCATTGGTACCCACCACAGCAGAGGGAACGGCTCCCAGGAGGCTTGGGGTGTCCCTGTCCACCCCCCCAGGGCCGCCAGAGCACTCCATGAAACCCCACTTCCCTGTGGGATGGGCCTGCTGATGGCGCCTTACCTGCTCCCTCTCAGCTCCCACCACAGGGCCCCCTTGTTGGTCCTTAATGTTCCCTGCCCTACCCCATATCCTTGACCTTTGCACTTGCGGCCTCTCTGCCTGGAGACCCCCCCCCATGTAGTTCCACCAGGCCATTCAGGTCTCCCCGGTATGTCCCTCCTGGGAGAGCACCTCCCCCCAATCCAATGCTCTACACGCTGCTCACTCGCTGTCGCCACTTAGGGCACCCGCCCTCTCCCCACGTGCTGGCCTGCGGCTCCCCCGGGGTCCTGGGAGCGCTGTTGTGCCATCCATTATCTTGTTCGCCCCAGCACCCCCAGAACCAAGCTCAGCGCCTTGTCCACATTATAGATTCTCAGAGAATGGGTGGATGAGTGGAGGATGGGTGGATGGAGGGGTGGGGACGTGGGGGTGTGGGTGGCTGCTTGGGTGGCCTGTTTGGGGGTGATCTTCTCCCAGCCCTTTCCTGGGGATCCAATTAGCGCAGCAGCCAGCTGGGATGGCGCCGCCGTCCAGACCCATCCGGAGCTTTGTTCAAAGATGCTGAAATGGGGCTGCCTAGTGTTCCACCACGGGGGCTGCAGGCCTCTTCTGGCCATGTCACTGGGCTGTGTGAGGGGAAGAGTGGATTTAGAGCTGGCTGCTGGGGTCCTGGGGCGCACAGGCCCTGGGGCCCATCCCTTCCGTGGAGGCACAGGGAGAGCAGGGGCTCGCTCGTGGTTGCCTGGTGAGGTTGAAATCAGTGTTGGGTGAAGAGTTTGGGACGGGTTCAGCAGGCAAGGACAGGGGGAGCGTCTGGGTGAGGCTCTAGGGCGCAGGGCACGGGGAGCTTTGTCTTTCTGGGCAAGTGACACACTGAACCCTCTTCCAGCCCTAGCTGGGCACCCTCGTAGTTCCACCAGCCTCCTTCCACGCGGCCGCCAGGGGGCGATGTCCAGTCCTTCAAGGGCTGCCCAGCGGAACCAGGACAAAGGCCCCATCCTCAGCCAGGCCCTCAAGCCTTCTGAGGTCCAGCAGCCGATCCTCTCCCTCTCATGTGTCAGCAGCACAGCCCGGGGGCACTTCCTTAAAGGCTCCCGGTCTCCGGTCTCCTCCATCTTTGCCAGCGCGCCCCTTGTTCTCAGTGAGTCCTCCCGTCTTCCCGAGGCTCACTGTCAGCCTTCAGCAAGCCTCCGTGACACCCACCCCCAGTCGGCTTTGGCCAGCTCCCTCGCTCTGGGCTGCACTAGGTCTGTTTTGTCTCAGGGCCTCCCAGGGTCCTGCAAAGCGCTAGGTGGGGTTTCAGCTGGAGAAAGACGGGCTGGTGGGCTGGAAACTTCCCGAAGACTTCAACTTCAGAGGTCCCCTCTTGCTGAGGCCTTGTTGCAAGGCAATGCCGATGCAGCTTAGGTCCCCTGCTACTCTTACAATTAACGCTGCGATGAATGTCTTTATTTCTCCCTCCACCCCTCCCTGCTGGAAAGAAAACCAGCGCATGAATGAGTGAGGACATTCGGCGCTTTATGGGAGCCTGTGCCCCTCTGGAGTCTCTCCAGCTCTCTCCTTGCCTCCTTGCCTCACCCCCCACATCCAGCCTGTAAAGAAATCCTGTCTCTACCTCCGAATCCTCTCAGATTCTGACCTCTCTCTCCTCCCAGGGACCATCATATCCGAGCTGGAGGACTCTCCTGGGTTGTGCCAGCAGCCTCCCTGCCTCTGCTCTTGCCTCTGTAGTCGCTGAAGGGCTCTTGAAGACTGAAGTCACTCCCGTCCCTTCTCTTTCCACCCCCCTCCTACACCCCCACTGTCCTTAGAGGAAAGTCCACCCATTCTGTCCCCTGTACCTCTCTCTTCAGCCCTCACTCTACTCGACACACACATGTCCTTAGACAATCCCAGACCAGGCTGAGCACAGCCTTGCCCCAGCGCCTCTGCACGTGCTGCACCCCCATGCTTGCATGCTGTTTCCTGGGATCCCCACTTTGTTCCTTCACTCTGTGTCTCTGCCCAAAAGTCTCAAGATGCCTCCCCTGATCGCTCTCACTCTGCCTTATTCTCTCCCTTTTAGCTTGTGATTTTTCTCCTTGGACACCCAGACAAGTTATATTTGTATTTGTCTGTTGTCTGCCTTCCCATTAAAACATAAGTTCTCTGTGGCTTCATTTCAAGTCCTTTGTTTCCTGTTGTAGCTCAGGCCCCAGGACAGTGCCTGGCATATAACAGCTGCTCAGTAAATATTTGTTGGATGGTTAAAGAGATGGCGCGTTGGGGGACCTGCAGGGCCTTCTTCCTCGCTGCCTGTGAGAGGGGCTGGGCCCCGCGCCCGCACCTCTTCCCCACGTGTCTGTTTGGCTCTGGCCAAGCCCGGTGTTTATGTAGGCAGCGCGCTCCGCTCCGTGTCGGGAGGAGAGGCTCTGGTGCACAGTGCCCCCATTATGGGCTGCCCTTGGTGACAGCGAGTGCCGCCGCTGTCCCTGGGTGCGCGGAGCAGGCCTGTCACAATATTTGTTTAACAGGCAGTGGCGCGCCGAGCCAGGCTGCAAACAGCACTGCCAAGAGGGAACCTCCTGCTGCCACGGGCTCCCTCGCAGAGCTGCGGACACTGCCCAGTGCCAGCGTCCAGCCTGGCCGTCTGGCCGGGTGGGTGGTCCTCCTCCTCCTCCCAGTCTTCTTCCAGCCCGAGCCCACCGCTGCCCCGGCTCCCACCTCGGTTTGCTTTGGACCCTTTGAAAGACTCTTGGTGCTTTGACCCTGGCTCCCCAGGCCCGCAGCCAGTGTTGGGGTGTTCTCCCAGAACCCCGGGTCTGAAGGTCTCAGACATCCTGCCCCTCATCCCTGGAGCCAGGTTAGACTCGGGGTTACCTGGCAGCCCCAGCGGGACAAGCGTGGGTCAGCCCTGCCCTGGACCAGGGTCCTGTGGGCCCAGGATCCTGTCTGTCTGACTGCCCGCGGCCTTAGCCTCTGTCTGGCCACCCAGCTGCTCCCGTCTTCCTGCCCGTGCGATCCTCTGACTCACTGTCTGTGTGCTGGGGCATCCGCTGGGCCGGGCCCAGGGTGGACATCTGCCCTCAGATTCTTGCTGGACACCCACTTCACAGAAGCGGCCCCTGCAGCCCAGCGTGGTCACGCCACACAGCGGCCGGCCGCCCCGGCTCGTGCGGGGTCCCCACCTGCACCGGGGTCCCCACCTGCACCGGGGTCCCCACCTGCACCGGGGCCCCGCGCCCGCTCCCGCTCGGGCCCCTCCCCAGCCACTTCCGCCTGCCGCCACTGCCCCCCTCGCACTCCCGCAGCTCCGCGAGTCTGAAACACACAATTTAGCACTTAATTATACACTCTGCTCACTAATTATTTTGTGCCTTATCTCCTCAACTCGTGCGAGCTCCTCAGGCAGAGTCACGCGTTCCAGGGCCGGCCTCACGGCAGCCAGGCTCGGGCCGCCTGGACCACGGGGGGCGCCGCCCCTGGCCTGAGCCGTGGGCAGCACTGGCGGCGGGGGCCTGGGGCAGAAGCCGCCCTTCCACTCCCTTTACAAAGAATCACCCCCGATGGACACAGGGATGCCTCACAGGGCGCCCCCTGCAGGACGCGGGCTTAAACAGTCCTGGCCGCTCGGGGACCCCGTAGCTGCCCCCCGACATCACGGAGTCCTCGCTCCTCAAGGGCCACACCCCGTCAGCTGCTGGGCTTTGGGGCTCGGCCTCCAAACACACCTGGTAGCGCCACAGAATCACCTGCACGTGCCGCCAGCTCCACTGGTCCGCGGCCGACCCTCCCCCTGTGCTGGGCAGCCAGAGCCTGGCCCTGGCATGCCGGGGCAGTGAGCTCGGGGCGGCACCAGCCTGGAGGTGACTGGCTGTTCGTGAGGCTCTTGTATTTGGTTGCTGATGGCCTCCACAGTGGGGACCCCAAAGGCCCCTAATTAGCTTTCCTGCTGTTCTCACTCGGGATCCTCTTCCCAGACCCCTCTAGACCTGTACCCCGAACGCCACCACCACCCCACTTGGTTCCCTCCACAGCTGCTGCTGCATTTAGCACAAAGGGGACGTCGCGGCCAGCGGCTGGCCTGCTGGCCCCACCCCTGCATGTCCCTGGCTCGCCTGCTGGCCCATGCGCACCCCACCAGCCTCCCGCCCCACTCCTCCCCTTTGCCCCTCTCCACAATCTCTTTGTTCTCAGGACCTTTGCACATGCTTGGAGTCTCCCCACTTCCCCTGCACCACTCCACTCAAACGTCATCTCCGGGGGCACCCTCAGCTGGGGCCCGGCCTCCCGTTCCGAGCAGCACGTGTTCATTTTTCATGAAACCATAAAGCCAGAGTGGGGCAGCGGCCTCCTCACAGCGGGTCCCTGCACCTAGTCAGTATTCACCTCAGGCAGGAGCTCCCCATGGTGGGTAAGACAATGGGGGAAGGCCCTGGATTGGGCTGAAGTGCCCCCAGCATTTGGAGACAACTTCTGAATTGGGGCGACGGGGGTGGGGTGGGAGGTGTACCTGGAGGTGACCATGTGGCTGGACAAGGCTAGACGTGGTGGTTCTTGGATGTTCCTGGGGGTGGGGTCCCCTTCGGGGTCTGCGCTCAGGCTGAGGCAGCATCCCACGCGCTAGCCGGGTGGAGAGCAGGCGGCGTCTGGCATGCACCTGCGCCTGTGTTGGTGTGAATCAGACCTGCCTGTCGTCTCCAGCTTTGTGTCTGTCTGGATGGGTGCGGGGGTGTGTGTATTTGTGTACAAGCGGGTGATTGTTGTGGTGTGGTTTGATAGGTGTGGGTGTGATGTGGGGGGCGCCGGGTGAGTCTGTGGAGGCGCCGGGTGAGTCCGTGGGGGCGTGTCTGCCGCGATCCCAGATGCCTGCTGCAGGTGTGGGCGTGGTCCCGGTGCCTGCGGGGCTGTGTGTCGTGGGGCTGTGTGCTCCAGAAGGGTCTGGGCACTCCACGTCCCTGCTGTGGGCGCCACAGACCCTGCCCTGCCCCCAGCTCCCATCACCTAGCAACCGGGTAACTTGAGTCAGCCAGGTAGAGAAGACAAAGAGGAGAGCTGGGGGGGGCTGTATCTGGAGGGGAGGGGGTGCTGCAGATGCTGTTCCCCATGTCAGCCTCTACTGCTCTCCCCTTATGGGGGGTGGAGCACCCCTCTGTCCTCTCGGCCACCATCTGCCTCCTGGAGCGGGCAAGGGCGGGGCTCACAGGTACACTCAGCGCCCCCATGCCCTGCCTCCACCCACCAGGGAGTCTTGGAGGGGCCTCTTGGGTGGGGCATGAGGGCGGAATGGAAATCAACTCCAGGGCATCACCTTCACCCCAAGCCCCTCTCTGAATGTGTTTGGGTGAGGGCAAGCCCATCCCTGAGCCGGCTGAGCTGCTCCCCGAGCAGTGTGGGGGACACTCAGATCTGCTCTTCCAGGGATGATTTCCTTCCTGGAAGCCAGAGCCGAAGGGTAGTCAGTTGCAGCATCGGGGGGCTGAAGAGGGGTACCCCAGGGCCGCCTGTGGTCTCCAGTGCCCTGTAAGACCTGGCCTCTTCTGAAGACGCCAGCCCCGCTCCCGATGCACTGTCCCCATGCTCCAGCCACACAGCACAGCAGGCCAGACGACTCTGCCTCAGGACCTTTGCACGGCGTTTCCTTCCTCTCTTTGGCACACCTGCCTCCAGGTCTCCAAAGACATCTCTCAGATGCCATGGCTCTGAAGGCTTCCTGAGTCCAGGTAAGGCCATTCCCCTGCCAACAACCTGCTTATTTTACCAGTAACATTTCTCTCTCTCTCCAAGGTTATCTTGTTCAATAAATTATTAAGAACAATCTTCCTTGGCATGTTCTAAGTCGGTCACCCTTGGGTAACCATGTGATGGAGGAGCTATCATCTCCACTGACCCTGGAGGACACTGAGGCAGAGAGGTGCCCAGTGGACAGAGGGACTGTCCACTTTGTGTGCTGCTGGGCTCCTGGCGCCTGGCATGTGGAGGGAAAATGCTGAGGAAGTTCGTGATGCCCAGAGACACCAGGCCATGGGCAGCTTTTGATGTGAAGTCCAGTCTGTTAATGCAGGGGAAATGTAGGAGGGTACCTGCACGGGGGATGGGTCCGCCTCCCCCCTGCCCACAGCCCTGGTAACCTTTGCGGGGAGGGTGCTCCAGCCGAAGCCCCCAGCTGGGGAGGCGGCAGCTCAGGCTCTCAGGTTCTTCCTGGATCCAAGCTGCCTCGAGGCATCCTGCAGAACCTCTAGCTCCAGGCACCGGCCCTGCTCGGAGGCCTCCCTGGCTGGTGTCTCTGAAAATAGTCGGACCCTGGAGACAGTCTCACTTGCGAATTTAAGAAAAAATGTCCTGATCACGGTCTCCCCACACCCCCCAATTTCAGTGCTGTTTTCTGGTGGTACAGAGAAGCCTCTGACCAAGCCCTGTCTTCAAGGGTCTCAGAGTCTTGTGGGGGGCGAGAAGAGGTCCGCCAGTTACTCTTATTTCTGTGGCACTTCCCAGCGACTCTGTCTTTATTCGCGGTCAGCTGTGTCCCGGGTGGGGCGGAAGAAGAACCAGATACCAGGATGTGTTTGGGTCCATCCTGGCAGCCCACCACTGCCTGGAAATCAAACTGGAACATCTGGCAAAGACACACTGTTTGTCTAAAATTTGTGATTCCTAGAGACCCAAGGCCATGGGCAGCTTTTGATGTGAAGTCCAGTCTATTCATTTGATTAAAAGTTAACATGAAGGCACTTCCCTGTGCTTTTGTCTCCAAGGGAGTATCCCGGCGTTCTAAATACCAGCCCCCAAGCCGTGCACCTCCAGTGGGAGCCCTGCCGTCTGGTCCTCATGCAGGCTAATGTGGGTGAGAGGTGGGGTGCTGGGGCGCCTCGCCATCCCGCGGGGGTAGGACTGGCAGCGGCGCTAACATTTACTGTCTGCAGGGGTGAGGCGCCCCACAAGACCCAGGGCCCTGTGCATCCTCTGACCACTCCCAGCGCCCCTTCCCCGGCTGCCAGTGCTTTCCGAAGCTGCGCTTGTGTCCGAAGCTGCGCTTGTGACTGCTGTCGGGCAGCCTCCCGCCAGCGGAGCCGCTCTGCCAGCGTGCACAGAGCAAGGGCCCCAGTGGGCGCAGGGGCGGGGAAGCCCAGCTCCCTCGCCTCTGGCAGAGCAGACTTCAGCGTCCACACATGCCCCTGCCCCCAGGAGCTGCAGCGCCTGCATCTGTTCATGGTGTGAGCATAGCACCCGCCCTGCGCGGGGACAAAGGGACGTGGGAGGGTGCGGCGTGTCCAGGTGGGGGTGGCCATGGCCCAGCGCTGAGGGCGGGCAGTGCTCCCACCATCTGGAGGCCGGAAGGCGGGGCCCAAGGTGTCAGCAGGTGAGGTTCCCTCTGAGGCCTCGCTCCGTGGCTTGTCCACGGTCACGGTATCACTGTGCACCCCCCCATGGCCTTCTCTCCGCCTGTCTGTGTCCTCATCTCCTCGCTCAGGCCACCTGACCTGATGGAAATGTCATTTCACTCACTCCTCAAAGACCTTTCCCCAAATGGAGTTCCATTCTGAGGTATTAGGGGCTAGGACTTCAACTTATGAATTTCGGGGAGACATAGTTCAGCTCGTAAGATGGGATGACAGGCCCACTCCAAGACTAAGAGAGGTGCAGGCACCCCAATTTTCTTTTAGCATGTTAAAAAATGAAGTCATGCCTCACAGGATTAAACAATTCATCTGTATTTGACGTGGTTACGCTTCAACAGATTAGTGCCTAAAACACACTTCACACAAAGAATGCAGCAACTGGAATATGGAGATCATCCCAATATTCACCACGTAGTCTGGCCCAGCTACAGGGCGCGATGAGAGTCTTCTTTCCAGCTTATCATGCACCTGTATATTTAGGGATGAAGTAGTCTGAACTTTTGGTGCCTGGGTCCTGGGTGGCTCAGTCCTCACCCTGTCCCGCCAGGCACATGCCCACATCACTGTGCAGAGGGAAACTTCTCCAGGACTCTCTCTGGATTGGGCCTCTCTGTGGCTCCCTCCCCATAGCCTGCAAAGCCTCTTGCCTGAGCCAATGGCCTGGTGGCCAGGAAAGCCTCAGTGAGTGGGAGGGGAGCAGGCCCCGCTTGGGTAGCATCGCCATGGCAACGCTTTCCCCACTCTGTTCCTCGCTGAGACCCGGGCATCTGTGGCCATGGAGACTGGTCCCGCCACTGGCACATCTGCATAGCAACCAGAGAGGGTGCCTCATGCAGCTGGGCCGCACTTCAGGAAGGCAGGTACACTTAGAGCTTTTATACATCATTAAGGAGAAGATGGGATGCTCGATGGGAAAAGGGACAAAGGACGTGGACAAAAGAGAAACCACAAGTGGCTAATAAATATAAGACAAGAGCTCAGTATTACCGGCGATCATAGAAATGCAAATGCGAACAACAATAAGATACTTTTTATAAAAAATCCTTGCAATTGGCAAGAGATGAGGGAAACGAAAAGATAGACCTGGTGAGTGTGTGTGTTTGGGGGTGGAGGGTAGGGGACAGCACATTTGTACACCCGTTTCCGGGAGGGCAATTTGGCAATCGGTCTCAAAAGCGTTTAAAATGCACATACCTTTTGAACCAACAATTCCTGTTCTAGTAATTTATTCCAAGGTAATAATTAAGTGAGTAAAAATTTAGCTACAAGTGTGTTCCCTGTAGGGGCAATTAGAAGAGCAAAACCTTAGAAACTGCCACAATCTGGGGTGAAAGTGATTAAATCATCTCTTTTGCATCCAAACAATGGAATCCTATGTAACCGTTTAAGAAACATAGAAGATCATTTAATGACATAGAACCATACGAATGGTAACTTGTTAAGTGGAAAAGAACATTTTAAAACATGTATGGAGAATGGTATGTGGCAGTTTGGGGGAAGAGGGAGAGACGGCAAGATGTAAAGACTATGCCCATAATTTGTGTAGAGAGGAATTCCTAGAAGTTTCTGAGCATGTCTGGAGGTACATCATGGCAGGCGCAACCCAGTGCCCGGGGCGCCTGGGAATGGGTCCCATCCCTGCACTCACTGTGTGACTTGGGGACAGTCCTTCCTCAGAGACTGGGGAAGTCCCTACAACACTAGCCATGCCATCCCAGATTATCTTTTCCTGAGACAGATCCCTTTGGGTACGGGGCATTTGTCATGAAGGGTCACTGTGAAATTTTTTTTCAAGTCAACTGCTTAGATTTCTGTAGCCGGCTTGTAGGAGAAAAATCAATGTCAAATTAGGGCTTTTAAAAAGTTAAATTTTGGGCCTCCCTGGTGGCACAATGGGTTAAGTCTCAGCACTACGAAGCTATCCGCAGCCACTGCAGCATGAGTTCGATCCCCGGCCAGGGAGATTCACACATGGCACAGCAGACCTCTTTTGCCTCACCCGCTGCTCCCCTCAGCAGTGTACTTCAGTAGATTCGCCTGTTCTGCTTTCCGCTCTGTCTCTGATGAATCCTCTCATCACCCCACACCTCTGGCCTACACCCCAGTTCTTGCATGCATAAATAATAAATCTTTTAAAAAAAAGTTAAATTTTAAAAATTTGTGGTAGAATACTTTCACACGAAACCAGCCATCTTATCAGTGTTTAGGTGCACAGTTCAGTAGAGTTAAGTGTGTTCACATTGTGCATCCAAACTCCAGAACATGACAAAACTGAAACACTGTTCCTAGTAATCAACAGCTCCCAACCCCTCTCTCTGCCCACCACCCACCATTCTGGTCTGTCTCCATGACAACTACTCTGGACACTTCCTATAAGTTCTCCCTTTCAAAGGCCACATTTGACCTTTAGACCTGTTTGTCTGTTCGTCCATAGGTGGACACTTGGGTTATTTCCACCTTTTGGCTCCTGTGAATAATGCTGCTACAAACATGAGTGTGCAAATACCTCTTTAAACCTGAAAGGGTGTTAAGAATGAATGAGATTTGCTCTCCTGTGAGAAGCTGGGTGTTGTCAGGATCAATCATCAGAGGGGAGAATCAAGGCAAACCAGGGCCACCTGTGAAGGAAGTGGCTTCACCGGAAAACTCCATCTCGTGAGACCACCTGGGAGGAGAAGATGAGGCCAAGAGTTTTGTGCATAGTCTTCCTACTTGTACATGAACTCAGGAGGCAATACACCAGGAAGAACCAGTCCCTACAAGGTATGGGGGTGTGTCGGGGCATGGGAAGAGGGTTCAGGTTAAACAATGCATCAACTCCATCTGAGGTCTTTTGTGCTCCGTTTGATTTGACCTTGGTGTGGGTGAAGTATTTTTCTGGCTTCTGCCAGCTCCTGGTTTGTCTTTGTTGGCATCTTTGTTGAACTCTGTATCTACTTTGTATTCTTGTTTTACACTGGTTGTGACTTCATGAGTCTCAGTGAGTTATGATGTAAAATACAGTATACGTGTTTTGCCGCTAAGGAGTGATGTTTTCTAGTGAATGATAGCCATCTGCCATGTGTTTTTCTCAGCCATTCTCATTTACTGTAGTATCTTTATAGACAGCTGGTACCCACTTATTTTTGATTGTTCATCTTTGTCCAAAGAAGTTTTTCCTAGACGAGCTGTTCATGCAGATTCAATGGACAAGAGCCAGGGCCAGTAGTAGTTTATGTGTGTGCTTCCTTCAGTGTGGACTGGCCCCTACTTGGCAATGACCCGTTGGCCTGATCACAGAAAAGAGTCTCTTTTTTCTCTTGTCACATGGTGACTTGATTGCAAATATGGTCTCCCTCTCTCTGAGATTGCTCCTGGAGCTCAGCCCACTGTTTTTTCAGACCCAAACTGAGTCAAGAGAAGATAAAGCATTTTTTCTTCATCTAAAAGGATTTTGGGCCCATGGTTAAGGGTTTTGGTCTGCAATGAGATAAGGGCACCTTGTCAGTTATTTCTGGGACCCATCTCTGTGGACGCTTTCTGTGTGTTCTCCCTCATGCCTGCCAAATTTTCCTTCTTTTTTATACTTCACCTGTTTTTTGATTTGGTATTTCAGCTGAATCCTAGTTCTGGTCAAGGTAAAGTTTGATTTTCTTGCTATGCTTGAGATTTCAGTGAGAAGGTGAGAACACAGTTTAACGGGGCTGTTCTCAAAAGTCTTATATTTGTATTTTTGAATTTTGAGGCAAATTTGCTTCCGATAAGTGTCATCCAGTCTATAGATCATATTTGGTATAGGTGGTAAGACAAATCCATAGCCAGGTCTTTCGAAAATACAGATTCAAGGGAATTTTCTAGGTTATTCATAGGGGTTAAATGATACAGTTCTATCTTAGAAGACAGTGTCGCTTTCATCACTGCATGGCATGTTACTATTTTCATACCCCAACAATCTGGCTTCTTAGTTGGAACGCTCCGGAACCAACTTTAGCTGATTTACTCGGAAATGGAGCTTGTTAAAAAGACACAGAGTATCTCACAGAAAGATCCACAGCATCATTTTCAGGGCTGAATCGCTGGACACTGTTCCCAGAATCCCTCTGCAGACCAGTACCCACAGTTCCTGCTCCTGCCCGTGCAGCCTGGCCTGGTGGAGTCTGGGCCACAAGCCCTTGTCAGCCTGAGTGGGCTGAGACACAGAACCTGGGCTCAGAGCTGCTTTTAAGTAGCGACTCTGCTCTGCTCCTGCTCAAATTAATAAGGTGGCTATTTGTCACCAATACGAGTGTATCTTAGTTAGTTGTGGCTGCTGTAACAAAGACACCAGAGACTGGTGGCGGAAACCACAGAAATTTATTTTCTTACAGTCCTGGAGGCTGGGAAGTCTGAGATAAGGTACCAGCTGATTTAATTCGTGGTGTAGACTCTTCCTGGTTTGCAGATGGCTGCCTTCCTGCTGTGTGTGCTTGGTGGGGCTTTTGGGGGGGGAGTGGGAGAAAATCTCTCTGTGGTTCTTATAAGGCACCCATCCTATTTTCAAGAGCTCCACCCTCACGACTAATTATCTCCAAGCCCCTATCTCCAAATACATTGCATTGGGGGTTAAGGCTTCAGCATATGAGTTCTGGGGGGACAAAATCATCTAGTCCAGAGCAGAGGGTGATTTATTTGATAAGCAGCAAAACATAGAAGTAAACACCCAGATCTTGTTTACCACACCGTCCGGCCTCCACATTGGCACGCACTTTACTTTCCACACCTGCGTGTGTTTAAACATCGTGTGTTATCCGCTGACACAATGCAACTCTCTTACTGTCAAAAGCTTAACTCTTTAAGAAGATGGTCTCCCCGAGTTTCAAAATATGAGTCCACGTCCATGCCCATTCCTTCTCTGGTGAAATCTCTTCAAACACAGGTACTGGTGCTGGGTATCCCAAAAGAATGGACAAGTCAGGAAAGTGGTCCTAACTACCAGTCTAAAAGCGTTGCTTCATTTAGGCTTTCTCCGATTCTTCCCATACATTTCCAAGCTTTCTTTGCAATCGTTCATAAACTGCAAGCAAATTGAGGAAGAATAAATTGTTCACAGTCTAAGGTGTTTTTAATCCTCGCTCGTCCTTTGGCATCTAACCAAATCTGTGATTCTGTCTTTGCTGTAAGTGGTTTTGTCTCATAGGAAATGACCTTTCCTAGGTCACTCTTGGTGTTAGCAGAATGAGATAAGTGGCCTGTGCTACAGCAAAGCCAGCTGGGATTGGCCACCCCTGGGACGCGATCACATCCAGGTTAGCGTCCAAGGTGTGGACCTTCTGTTGAGAGTTTTGTTCTTGGGTTCTAATAACCTGCTCTGTGTTCTGAATGTTCTCTCAAAGGTCACACTGGGCTCTAGATGTGAGGTCAGGTTCCGGAAACTTGGGGGTCCCTTTGGTTCCTGTTGTCCTCGGGACAGTGCCGGCTTGTTTCTGCGGGTTGATATCTGTGGGTCTCTCTGGCTGGGCAGGCATCTGCCCCCGGCCCTCCTCTCTGTCCTTCATGTGGTAGTTGCTTTGCCCTCCTCACTCCCCACCGCCCGCTGGCGACTTGCCGTCTGAGGGGACAAGGACTGCATTGCCCCTGTTAGTCCTGATGGCCAGGTGCAACCGTTGATGGGGGAAACTTGCTGATTTTATTTTGATCTTTGAAAGGCACAGAAGTTTGGTGTAGATTTTCATAAAATAGAACATGCCCGGAGAGCTGTAAGTGGATTGTACTGAAATTCTAGTGCGCGGCCTGGGTGAGCAGAGACCTTGTTAACCTAGAGGCTAAAGGAGAATGCAGCCAAGTCACAAAGGTGACAGGGACACAGCTGTTCTTGCTCTCGGGCGCTCATCTCCTACTTGTAGCTCCTCGGCTCCCTCTGGGTGTGGGAGGTTGGGTTTCTGCAAGGATCTGGTGTTATGCCCAGGTGCTGGTGACAAGGGGAGTCAAGTGCATGGTCCATTGTGGCCACTTCAGGGCAGAGCTCCAGGACGGGGAGACCCACACCCCCGCAGCCTGCACCAGGCATTCTCCAGGTGAGCCTGCTATCTAAACATGGCCCGCACCTGCATCATGGGAGGTGGGCTGGCCTGTGTGTGTGGGTACTTCTGTTTTTCTGAATAGATTCAATTGGATATTTAACAAGAAAGAAAATAAAAATTAAAGTAAGGAAGAAAGCTAAGTTGATGCCATTTGAATTAAAAAATATATACCTGCATAGAGAAAACAACCAGAAGGGTAGATACCAAGCCGCCGACAATGGTTACCTCTGGGTGGTGGGATACAGGTGATTTTATTTTGTTCTTTCTGTTTTTATTCATTTTTCTCAATGTGTTACTGTTATGTAGAGAATGCATGATCAGAGGAAGGGGAAAAAAACAATAAGAAATATCAGCATCTGAAAACAGACTCTTACAATGAATACATTAAGGAAGCGGTTACTCGCTTGATGAAAGAAAATTTTAGGTTTCAATGAGGTTCACAGTTCTGTGAATAAAATAGGCACTCGATATGTTTGTGGAATCAATTAATAAATGAATTCACTCTGGGGTTCCCTGAAGTGGCAGGCTCCCCAGTGCATTTTAAATGAAATCAATTTACAAAACGTGATGCACACGCCCCCCTCATCCACTGTGAAGAGTACAGGAGGAGACCTGCGGGCCACAGCCTGCACACAGCGCCCCTCCCTGGCCACCCAGTGACTGCTACCTTGTCCAGAAAAGGGAAAAATTGCCACCTACAGTTACGGTATTTTAATGCTTGCGAACAACATTTAGCAATCATAAAGCTATTGCCAAAAAGTATATGAGTTCAGAGTCTATACGAATAGGACATATTGGGGCAAAAAAAGCGAAAGTAACTAAAATAACTTCTCATTGCGAATTGTGAGCACATATAGAAAATTGCACCAAACAGACACGTACCTTTTTGTGAATGACCACAAGGCAAATTTCCATGCAACAGGGCAGAAAACTGAACACTAAGTACCCCAGAAGTTCCTTCGTGCCCCCTCTAGGCTTACTGCTTCCTCAGCTCCCAAACGATGACCACCTTCATTTCATGGAAAGCACATCCCTGTGTTCTTCATGTTTTCATCACTCTGCAAAGATGTGTCCCAAAATACAATCGTTCAGTTTTGACTGCTTTTTAAAAATATAAACACAATCATGCAGATTGTCTTCCTTTGTTTGGCATCTTGGCAGTTGTTTGTAGGATTCAGCCACACTGTTGTGTAGTTGTGGTTTGTTCATTTTCATTGCTGTGTGTTATGCCCTTGGATAAGTACAGTGCACTTTCCATTTCTGTTTCCCTGTTGATGGACATGTGGGTTGTGTCCAGTCTGGGACAATTATGAATAACATGGGTGTGGTCATTCGTGTGCCTCTCTTGAACACTTTGCACACACTGCTCTGGTATTTCTCACAATTCCTCCATCAATCTTGGGGTGTGTGCATATCTTCAAATTTATATCAGATAATGCTAAACTGATTGCAAAAATAGTTCTACTCTGTTTCATTTTTGCCAGCAGTGTGTGAGAAGCAATGTTATTCTACATCATGTCAACACCTAGTATTGTCACCTATTTAAGTTTTAGCCAGTCTCATAGGTGCAGCAAGATCTCTCACTGTGGCTTGAATTTGCATTTCCATAATTTCTAATGAGCTGAGCAGCTCTCCATGTGTTTGCTAACTTTTCTCTTTGTAAAGTGCCTGTTCAAGTTTCTTGCCCCTTTTTCCACCTTTTTTGGGGGTGATATGTAGGCTTTTCCCCCGATAATCTGGATGTGAGCCATTTGTCTAATATATATGTTACTAATATCTTCTCTCATGTTGGGACTTGCCTTTTAACTTTCTTAACAGTGAAATTGAACGTTTGTACTCTTTGACCAACATCTTCCCATGTCCCTCAGACCTCAGCCCCCAGTTACTCCCATTTTACTGTCTTGGTCCTGTGGATTTGACAATTAAGAGTTGATCTGTAAGTGAGATCATATAGTGTTCACCTTTCTGGGTCTGGTTTATTTCACTTAACATAATGCCCTCTGGGTGCATCCATGTTGTTACCCATG
This sequence comes from Scalopus aquaticus, assembly GCA_004024925.1. Lineage (NCBI taxonomy): Eukaryota > Metazoa > Chordata > Mammalia > Eulipotyphla > Talpidae > Scalopus > Scalopus aquaticus. Next base: position 38,934 of record PVIJ01003405.1, read on the forward strand.
GCAGAAGCTCCCTCTTTTTTATGGCTCATATTCCGGTTTGTAGCCCACAACACAGATACTAGCCAGGATTTTCCTAGGCCTTCCCTAGGCCTAAGCCTTCGTTACACTGCTTCTCCTCCACTCAGTACTGCTTCACATCTGGGTCAGCAGCACTGGAAACTTCCCGCTGCTCTCAGACCACCGTCCTCCCTCTTCTGCTTTCCCTCATCCCACTGGCCAGATGCCTGTGAGGAGGAATGCCCCAGGGCATTCCTGAGGCAATGCTGAGGCACGTTGGTCAGAAGTTTCTGTTCTGTCCCCCATTTGCTCATCTGTGAACAGCTATTGACCTCTCCCCAGGACTTGGCCTGAGGCTCCAGGCAGGTGAGTTACAATGGGAGAGAAGTGTCCTCCTCTGACCCTGGGTCAAGCAGCCGCGTGTCCACCCTGATGGGGGAAGTAGGGTAGAGGCCAGAGCCTTTGAGGCAGGGAAGGCAGGGGAGCTGGCCCGGGGTTGCCCTGCTGGGCTGCAGGGACGGGTGGAGGTGGCAGCAGGCCTCTCCTGGGATCGTCGGCCCAGGTATCGATCTGATGCTGTCCCAACACACCCTCCTCCTGGTTCAGCTGTCCTGTTGCCTTGGAGACCAGACACAGACTTCCTGGAATGAGAATGGAGGCAGACACTTGAGAGGGGGAGGACAGAGCCTTAGCTCAGTGCTGTCTGGAGGTGTGAGCACACCAGTCCTCTGCCCTCCCTGGTACAGATGGGGAAACTGAGGCTCCAAGAGTGGCAGTGACCAGCAGAAGTGGCAGTGACCAGAACTGAGGCCACCTATCTTTCAGGCAGCTCAGAAAAGAAAAAGCCCTCAGGCTTTTCCCTTCACAGGTCTGGTCTGCCACATGTAGGTGTCCTCAAGAGGAGGAGGGGGTGATATTGGCTGGGGACCAGGCTGCCGTGGTCTCTTTTTATGATGGCTTTGCCCCTTCCAGAATAATAAACTCTGCCTTTATGTGGCACCTGCTGTTCAGGCACTGTTCTAAGTGCTTTAATTCTCTTAGTTCATTAATATTCAAAGCACCTTGGAGACAGGCACTTTCATGAGGCCCATTTTTCAGCTGAGGAAGCTGAGGTGCAGACAGGCTAAGAAATTTGCCCAAACTCATGCAAATAGTGGTGGAGTGGGGATGTAAACCTTGTAGAATATTCTCCATTTGCCCCTTCGGGTCCACTGTTCACCCCTTTGTGCTTGAGCTGGTTGTGGTCCAAGGGAGACAGTGGCAACAGCAAGGGAGGGGGTGGAGGGGAGAGAGTCATTTGTCTGCCCCCTGCTACATCCTGCCATGCCCCCTGCTCGGTGGCAGCAGCTGCAACCTTGTGCCTCCCACAGGTATAGCTCCCGTCTCCTGGTAGATTCTCTTTGGGGTACATGCTCAGTCTTACACTTTTCTCCTTCTGCTCCCTTCTTTGAAATCCTTTCAAGACGGAAGCAAATTCTATGCATTCCTTGGTAGCCAGGGAAAGAAGAGCATGACCTTGGGGTAAGGATTGACATTTGAGCAAGATGCCCTAAAGGAGTCAGCCATGCATTGATGAGGGGCTTGTGGTGGGAAAGAAATCAGATAGAAAGTGCAAAGGTCCTGAGGCAGGTGCGCTCTTGGCATATTTAGGAATAAGCATGGAAGTCAGTGAGGGGAGGAAGTGGGAAGTGTCAAGAAATGAGGCCATGGGTGGTCGGGGGTGGGGAGCTCAGGGGAAGGTTCGGTTTGGCCTTTGAAAATCCTCTGGGATTTAGGTGTGAGATGGGAGACTCTAGAGAGCTGTTGAGCAGAGAGGTTATCTGACATAAGTGTTAAAATTTCACTCCGGTTGTTTGCAGGGGAGCGAGAATGGAAGCAGGGAGGGCAGAGGAGGGACAGTGCATTGCCCAGGCAGGAGTGAATGGGGACTCCAGGGTGGGGGCGAGTGAGGGACAGCAGTGGGGTGAGGACTCCATCTGGATTTTGGACAGATTTGAAAATCGATCCAATAAGATCCCCTTATGGGTTATGTGTGGTTGTGGGAGGGAGAAAAACAGATGTCTCTGAGATATTTTGGCTTTGGTAACGGGAAGAATTGAGCTATTTACTGAAATGGGGAGGCTGGTTGGAGGAGCTGATTTTGGGGGGAAAGTCAGGAGTTGAGTGTCTACCACCTTGAGGGTTGAGATTCCTCTCGGGGGATGCCCATTGAGAGGGTATTTGAGTGAGTCACTGGGGAGTTTCAAGGAGGGGCTAGCTGGGAGGGGTGGGGCCCATCCGGTGGAGAGACCTTAACTGTAGCTGATACCTGTGGGAGGGAGCTGCAGAGAGGAGGCCAAGAGCGCCCCCTTCTGGAGGCCATCAGACTCCAATGCAGGAGCTGGGTCAGAGCCCGGGCAGGAGGGGGCCTGCGCAGAGACCCTGGCCTTTACTCTCCCACACGGCCTCCGTCAGCCTGACCTGAGACTGTCACCTGGAGTTGCTGGCAGTCATCTCTGCCACCTCCCCATGGGAAAAGGCTCTCTGAGGTGCAGCCCGCTTAAGGAGAACAGAGGGGACCCGTAGAGAGAGTCTGTTCCGCGTCCATCCTGAACCCTGGAGCCGGCTCAGTGGTTGAGACAACCCGTCCTCCTTAGGGCGCAGGCCAGCTTGAGCGGACTCTGATGTTTGCAATGGAAAGAATTCTGCTGAATGTGGGAAAACAGCCGGACACCGCTTGGTGGGTGCAGCGAGGGCCCCTCAGCCACCCATTCCCCCTGTAGCGGGGCTGGCTATGCATGGGCTCTGATGGTTTGGCTGGTTCCCATCCTCCATCTGTTCCACTCTTTTTGGGCCCCAGCTCCCCTTTTCTCAACAGTTGCTGCCCCTCCCTGATCTAGGCTGCTGGTTTTCCCAAAGGCCACTCTCTGGGCCTGGCCCATCTTCCTCCTGCCCTCTCGTCTCCGGCACATGCTCCTGTGCAGCAGAGGGCCCCACGGCCCGCTCCTGAGAGGAGAGGACATACTTGCTGGGGGCTATAGGGAAAGTGTTTGCTTTTCAGGGAAAAAGCTGGAACCTCTCAAGGAAAAGCCATATAGCCCATGCCGCTGGCTTCCCCAGTGTGGGCACGCGGGCCCAGAGTCGCAGCCACGTGGCGAGTGCAGGAACCAGAGCCGCGGGCTGGGAATGGCTGAGGGGACAGGCGGGAAGGGCCTGCCCTCACTGGGCAGAGAGAGGGACTCCAGAGCGGCTGCTTCCAGATGACTTGCTAAGTAAACACTCAGAGTCCGCATGGTTGAAGCAACTGTTCATCCAGTGTCTGCCATTTATAGCCCAGAGCTTCCTGACGAGTGCAGCCGCCAAGCTGCCCACGCCCAAACACTCACCAAACATTTGATCAAACGTTTGCTGAGTATTCCCTGGGTGCCCACACCTGCTCACATTCCATTTTTGCACTCGACAGCCTTTGAGGCTGCAAACGATGATCCCCATTTTAAAGACGAGGAATGGAAGGATATTGGGGTCTTCCGAGTTGTGGTAGCAGATAGAGAGGAACCTCAGCGCCACAGAAGCTTACTCCTCACACACGTGCGGCCAGTGGGTGTGGTGATGGGCGGTGCGTGTCTGTTCCATGCCGTCACCCAGGCACCCAGGGTGATGCAGCCTCTGCCACCTTCAACGCTTGGCTCCTAAGTCACACTGGGCATCAACACCGATGGGCGGACACAGGAGGAAAGTGTACAGAGGGTCTCACAGAGTGTCGTGGCCCAGGCCTGGGCGAGGCGAACATCGTCTCCATCCACCTTCACTGCCTGGAACTCGGGCACAGGCCACGTGCCCGAGGGGGTGCCCAAGGCAAAGGAGGGGGTGTCTAGTTGTTTCATCAGGAAGGCATGTGGGCTGGCTGAACAGTTAGCCAATCCCCGCTTGATGGAGCTCAGGGGGGCCTTGAAACCTGTTCTATGAAACTCTCAGATGATCGGGAAGGAGACTGAGGCTGTTTCATGTTCTTGGGTGTCCAGAAGTCCAGGCTGGGTTCCGAGCTGTCGTGGGGTGCTCCGGGGCTAGTCCTCAGTGAGTGACACTCCTGCTCTCCCCCCATGGCCAGGCCTCCTCTTGGCCTTTCCCATCTTGGGGTGGAGCAGCTTCCTTTGAGTTAGCGCTGTGTTTCTGCTTGACTCGCGCGGAGAGCCTGTCTGGAGGGGAGTGCAGCGGAAATGAGGGCAAAATGGGATCTTTGACTAGGTCTGCTGGGTCCTCCTATGAGACCTTGGCAAGTTAGTAAATCTCCCTGTGCCTCAGTTTCCTTCTCTATGCGAAGAGTGCTAATGTTACCTCCTCAGAGAGTTACTAGGCGGGTGAAGTGAGTCAGTGCATAGGAAGCGCGTGGGACCCTGGGTGGTGGAGAGAGACCTGCAGCTCGTGGTGGTCTCCGGAGGCCTTGGGCTCTCCCCGGCGTCCATTTTCAGCTGAGGAATGGAGGCTTAGAAGGTGAGCCGGGCATTTGCCCCGCCGACCACTCTCCTCTGGGTGGTTCAGGGGTGTCTGCCCCCTTGCTATCTTCTCCACGGTCACTTTTGCTGGCGGCCCTTCCTTGCCTCTGAATTCCTGCGTCCTTCCACTCAGATTTGTGCCTGAGTCGGAACGGGCCTGGCCCTGCGCCTCCAGCCCCTCCCTCCACAGCTGCTGGTTGCTGCCACGAGCCAACCGTGTCCTGGGCCGGGTCTGTGGTTCTGGGTCACTCTGTCCACGCCCTCCCACCGCCACCTTGCGAAAACCTGCAGAGTTTTCTGGTTTCTGCCTTCTCTAAAGCAAACCCCAAGCAGCTGAGCTAGTCATGCACCTGAGAGATAAGGCCACTCGGGAATGTGAAGTGTTGGACCCCAAGGATGGGGAGGCCTCAGGGGTTCCCTTTTCTAAATTCCCTCTCCTGAGTGTTTGTCTTCTCCATTGCAAGCTGTTCACTCAGTGTTCCTGGGTCCTGCTTCCTCCCTCCCTTTCTCCCTATTCACTCAGTGATTTTTTATTGACAACCTAAATAAAACACCCTAACCAGGCAATAAAGGGGATCACGTGGGGGATGGGGGACCCCCGGGGGCATATTGTTCTGGATATAGTGACCAGCTAGTGCCAAGGCCCCGAGGTGGTGCTTGCCTGGCTTGTTTGAAGAACAGGGAGGGGTTCTGAGTGGGCAAGGGGAGAGGAGGTTTGAGGTTACATGGTGGGGAGGGTGAGCCAGGCCAGGCAGGGAAGGAGAAACAGGATGGTGGATTTAGCAATGAGCAAAGTGGACTAACATCCCTGCCCTCATGGGGCTGACATTTTAGAGCAGAAGAGAGGAAAGCATGAAATAAACAAAAAAAGGCCCTGGACGCCAGAAGGCACATGTTCTGAGAGGGAGAAGCAGGGGATGCGAATAGGGTGTCTCAGTTGGGATGGGGGTTTCAATTTGAAAATAGGAAGCTTGGTGAGGGCCTCTCTGGGAAATGGGGTGAGGCAAAGACCCTGAGGAGGTGAGTGCCCTGGTGGGCATCCTGGGGAAGTGCACTCAGGACAGAGGGCACTTCAGGTGCCAAGGCAGGGTGAGGACGTGCACCCTCCACAGGAGGGGGAGCTGGATTGGAAAGCCACCTGAAAAGTAACAGGTGTTACAAATGGGTACTTTTATTATTCACGCTTAGAGAATGTCTCAGTCAGCTGCAGCCACAATACTGCCGTGTAGCAAGCACCCCCGCCCCCAACTTAGCAGCCTCCTGTACCAAGCACTTATTTTTCCACCCAGATTTCCTGAATCAGCTGGGGTTCTGCCCTGCACCAGGTTTGGGCCCCTCTGATTTCTGGTGTCCAGCCACCTCAGAGCAGCGGCTGCCCAAGGCACCTTCTTCTCACACAGAGAGTAAAGCCAGCCAGACACGCACGCATGGTTCGAGCTTCTGTGCAGGCCACATCTCCTTGCATGGTCACATGGTTTTGGCCACGGCATTGAGTGGGTACAAAATGCCCTGCTTCGGGGAGGGGCGAGGGATGGGGAGCAACAATGCAGGGTCTGTAAAGTTCTTCTGTAAAGGTACACAGAGGAAATAATTTTGGCTTCCAGGCCATATGTTCGCTGTCACACTGCTCGGCTCTGCGGTGTGAGTGTGAAGGCAGCCACGGACAGCATGTAAACACACGTGTGTGGCTTGTTCCAATAAAACTTTATGTATGGACACTGACATGCAGATTTTATCAACTTTTCTCTGCCACCAAAAATTATTCTGAAAAGTTTTCTCCCCCTTAGAAACGGAAAGACCATTCTTAGCTGGAGGGCCTTGCAAAAATAGACGGTAGACGGTGTTTGGCCTGTGGGCCGTGGTTTGCCAACTTTGCAACAGGGATCTGAGATGCCAGCAGCCCCTGGGCACCCTCGTCTTTCTGGCGCCTCCGGCCCTGCAGCCTGGGGCACAAGCCTGTCCAGAGCCACTGGGGGCCGGGGGGAGGGGTAGAGGCAGACAGTGGCAGAGAAAGCAGGTTTGGAAAGCTCCGAAGGCCTCAGCACCACACTGCTCTGCAGCTGGACTGCAGAGGGCCGGGACTGGAGCCGTGACCAGCCTCCCGGTGGAAGGGCATGAGGAGCCTCAGAAGTCCCCCAATTTCTGCTGACTCTGGGGAGCTGGGGGCAGACCCGTTTCTCAGAAGCCGAGCAGGGAGACCTCACGGTGGGAGGTGGGAGGCTCAGCGAGATGATGGGCACTGGGGGGTCTGCAGATGGTACGATACTTCATGGATGGAGACGTTATCGTGGTTCTTAGAGTGCTTGCGATTGTTTCAGTTTCCTCTGCACATACATGTGCCTGCACACAAGCAGGTGTGTTCAGATAGGGCTTTGCATGCTTGCACGCTTGCATGCATGTTTTGTGTATGCACAAGTATTCGTGTATGTGCATGTGTTTTATGCATGTGCACATACACGTGTGTGTATACTATCCCACCACAGAGACTCAGCTTGAACTTGTCCCTACGACCTGGGACTTCTGGAGCAGTGGATGCTTCAGAAACAGGTTGACCTGCATCTGGTTTTCTGGGACTGGTCGCATGTGGCAATGTGGGGCCGGAAGCCCAGGACTTCTGGGTATGTCTCTTCCCGGGAACCGCAAAGGGTTCAACAAATGCACCCAAGTGTCCCAGCAGGCCAGGTGGTAGGGAACAGGATCTCAGGGGGAATGTTGACTTGAGCCTGGGACTGGGGCTGCGGCTGGGGCTGGGATGGGCCCCCCAGCTGAGTGTTCTGTCAGGCTGTGGTTGTGGAGCTGTGGTCTACAATCACTCCCTAACTAGGGGACACTTGGAGAATCATGCAGTCACACAACAGCCCCGTTGGGAGGCACTGTTCTCCCCATTTCATAGATGAGCAAATTGAAGCAAAAGGAAGTTTAGTAATTGCCCGCATCACCTAACAAAGATTGGGCGCAGCTAGGGACAGCCCAGCGTTATCTGACTCCAGAGTCTGTGTGCTGCTTCCTGACGCATTGTCCTTTATCAAAGAAGCAAAGATGAAATCAGTGTTTACGGTCAGCTCAAAACCATTATTTTATTAGTTCACATCGCTCCCCGCCCCGTCTGTCTTTCCCTGGACAGTAGAAGTGCCCTTCACACCCACTTACTGTTTCTAAAAGAAAGGGTCTGTCTCGTGGTGAAGAGACCTTTTCCTTCCTGCTTCCTGCACTGGATGTAAACACCCGGACTGAATGCCCTCACTGGTCCGCAGATTGTCCAGGGTGGAGAGTCAGACTCCGGGCCTGGGCTGGAGGGAGAGGCGGCTGCGTGAGCGAGTTGAGGGGCTTCTTCACCTCAGTCTGTCCCGCAGGCCTCTGAGTCTGACAAGAGCCTCATGTGGGCCTGGGCAAGAGGCCCTCGCTTTGAGTCAGGATGCCTGGGGAAGGGGTCCTCAGGTCTGTGCAAATAACCCACATTTATCTGTGCAATCTGCCTTATTCGCTTATTATTTGCAAACAATTCTAGCTGGCAACTCTTCCGCCATTTTTTACAAAAATATTTTAAACAGAGAAAGAATGGCAAAAAATATGAATAACCTGGGTTCAAGCATGGTTGCAATTTTGCCATAGCTGCTCCATTTCTCTTCCATTTTTTCTGCATTTCATCTTGGCTGGACTCTAAAAGTAAGTGACAGACATCAAGAGCCTTAAGCCCTCTGCCTGCAGCTTTAGAACAGGTTTAAATCGCCTGGAGGCCTTGGTGAATCCAAGCTGGAGAATACCCTGCCCAGGGTGGCTATTGTTTGGCCAGTTGCACCCCCATTGCTCTGGGGAGCCAGGCGGCCTGTGTGTCACAGGCAGGGGTGACGCCTGAGGCCCCTTAGCCCTGGCACCTTCTCCAGGCCCCTGCTGGAAGTGCCTGGGTGCCCTGCGGGCTGCCTAGCTCTGAGGAAAGCAGAGCCTGGGAGCTGTTTTGCTCAAACCAGTTCAAATTGTGGAGTCTCATCACTTACAACTGCGAGCGACATAACACCAGCATCTTATTCTCCCTTAAAATGTGCTCAGGTACATAAAAATGTTAAATGAATGAGACTTTCAGTTCAAAAGGATTTGTGAGAGCATTTTAAAATAAATTTGCTCATTAAAATAAACTCTTCACGGAGTGACTTTATAGGATAGTGGTGGCAATGGGGGCTGAGAATTCACCTAATCTACATATCAAAGTGATTAAAAAAAAGCCATCATTTTATGTATTTTGTAAGAAGACCTGTGTGGGGTGACTGCGGTAGGGAAAGTGACCAGAGGGGAAAGGCAGGCTCTGAGAGGGCAGTGGGCCCCTCACATTCAGGCCTCACTGACTCCAGAGTATGCTGGGACCAGACCGTGAACTTGAAGTAATTTGTAGATGACAAAGTTGTTCATCATCTCTTATTATTAGGAAAATGCAAATCAAATGACAATGAGATATAACCTCACACCTGTGGGAATGGCTACTATTAAAAGGACGAGAAACAAGCACTGGAGAGAAGGGGGCTGAATGCGTGGTTGGTGGGAGTGCACAGTGGTGCGGCCATTGTAGAAAACATGAAGGAGTCTCTTCAAAAAATTAAAAACAGAAATTTCATATGATTTAATTATTCCATTTTCTCTGTATTTACCAGAAGGCTATGAAAACACTAATTTGAAGAGATACATGCACCATCCTCTTCACTGCAACATTATTCACAATAGCTAAGAGTTGGAAATAACCTAACTGTTCAATGACAGATGAATGGATAAAGAAGATGTGGTATGCATAATACACAATGGAATACTACTGAGCTATAAAAAAGGATGATTCCTGCCATTTGCAACAATGTTCATGGACCTAGAAAGTATTATGTTAAGTGAAATACATTAGACAGAGACAAACAGTGTATGATTTTATTCATGTGTGGAAGATAAACAAATAGAATTTCCGAACAAGTCAAAGAAAACAAAAAATTTTAGACTATAAGAACAAAACTGGTTATCAGAAGGGAAGGGGGAGAAGGATGGGTAAATCAAGTGAAAAGAGCCAATTATACATTGAAGGATGGAAATGAGACTTTTGGATTATAAGGCGGTACCCCTGAAACATTTACAATGTTATAAACTGATGTTGCTTCAATTAAAAAATTGCTGGTAGTCTACTCAGATCCTTTGAGATGTCTGTCTCTTTGCTGAGAAATAAGATCCATTGGAAAGGAAAATGAAGGAAATTAAAAACAGAGAAGTGGAGGGTAGGCTGGGAGGCCATTTGCTGGGCACTGAAGTGGCCGGTCAGGATGGGTTTCTGATGCCAGTTGGCTTATCTGAGCATCTGCAAAATTGGCTCAGGAGGCCACTGGCACCAGCCACCCCACAGACTCAGCTTATGGAAGGACAGTCCTGGTGTCCCACGGTCTCCAAAGCACAAGGAAGCTGTGCCCCACACAGCTAGAGGGACACCTGTTCTGGGCATCGGCTCAGCTCCACCCCCCCACCTCCTCAGTGCAGGTTGATGCTTTTCCTCATCCCAACCATCCAACTGCCTTTAAAAGATTAGAGAGCCCTGAACTAGAAGTAGGAAGACCTTCACACGTACAGTTTTCTTGATTAGATTTGTAGGAGGTTTCTCCCATTTTATTAGTTTCTTTGCAAAGAACCGGTTCTCGTATTTATTATTTTCACTGCTTTTCTGTTCTCTAATCTATTTATTTGCTTTTATCTTTATTATTTCTATTCTCTTACTTTCCTTTGGGTTTGCTCGTCTCTTAAAAATCTGTGGTTGAAGGTCTCATCTGTTCACGTTTTCCTTGTGTGTCAACGCGTGGGTTTTTGACAATAAAAAACATTTAAACTGATAGGAGTGCCTCTGAGGCTGGCCTGGTCTGTCCCCAAGGCTTTGATATGTGGGGCTTTATTTTCATTATTTTCTAGGTGGTGTGTGGTATTCTTGATTTCCTCCTTGACCTCGATGTTATTTAGGAGAGTAGTTTTAAATCTCCAATTTTCTTTCTATTTTTAGGAAGTATTTATTTCTAGCTTTATTATATTGTGGTCAAGATTGTGGTCTCTAAGAGATCTGTTCAAACATTTTTTTTTTTTTTTGACATTTGCGCTGTGACTGATGATAGGATCAGTTTTCAAAGGTATTTCCTGGGCTCTTACTCGGGCGGCCTGCAATCTGTTGACTGGGAAAGTGATAGAGGCCGACATAGAAAGTCTGTCTTCCTTGTCAGCTGCTTCACATTCTCTGTGCTTAATTTTTGTTTACTTAATATTTCATATAGGAATATTAGTGAATTAAGATGTCCCACCATTATTGGATTTCCTGATCTCCTTTTATTTCTAATATTGCAAGCATGAGTTTGTCACCTCATGTCTGAATGAAAGAGTGTGGGATAAAGGAAAGGCACGAGTTGAAACTTTTTGTGGTTTTTCAAAAGCATAACTGCTGGGGCAACTGTTGGCATCTCAACTGGGCTGTCTGTACAAGTGCTCTGTGACTCAGTTTCCCCATCTCTGAAAAGGGGGTGGAGTTTGGGGCATGGAGTGGCTGTGAGGAGGCGGTGACTCAGCCATGGCCATCGGTCAGCACCGTGCCTGGCCCGCTGCCGGCGCTCCCTCAGTGAGCACTGATGTGACCACTGTTATTTGTCACTACCGTTATGTGAGGAATCTCTGCTCAGGGACGCTACCACCCCTACTTTCTCTCTTCAAGTTTAAATGAAACGCATGTTCATGCCCACGTGCATGCAGGGGGCTCAGCCCTGCCTGGTGCCTTCCTGCTCCTACCCACCTATCTGCTCTGGCCGCTCGCTGTGGAGGCTGAAGCCGGTCCCTCTGTTCTGCAGTTCTGCTCAGATCTTATGTACACAAAGGAGAAAGTTCTGCAGGCCGGCCCTCTTCCTCCCGCCCAGGCTCAGCAGGAGGCTCTGGGGTACCCCCCCTCCCCAGGGTTGTGTGACCTGCCGCCTTTGATTCTCCTTGCTTTCCTTTCCTTGCCTGAGAGGTGCTGTTGCAGACCAGCTCTCTTCATCTTTGTGGCTTCTCTCCTTCCTCGTGAGGTTGTGCTGGTCCGGAGGTGTCCACCTCCCGCCAACCCTCCAGGAATTTTTCTATCTTAGCAAGAATCAGATCAAAGTGCCTGTGTTGTTCTAGACGTCTGATCTTTGCCTGAGGAGCTGTCCCCAGGGCTGATGGCATTCCTCTGGCCCTGCTTCCTGCCTTGGCTGCTAGGGGGTTTACAGGCAGAATCAAACCATTGTAGGAGACAGCCCCTCCTCTGGCCTCTCTCCCTCTCCCCTCTCTCTTTTCTTTGACAAATGCTCATTACACATCTACAGAAACACCTCACTGTACTGCTCTTCACAGATGTTGCACTTTTTACAAATGGAGGGTTTGTGGAGACCTGGTGTCAAGCCAGACTTGACCCAGACTTGGCACCATTTTTCCAACAGTGTCCTTAATTGATTAATTAAGGTGTGTTCATTGTTTGACTGGACATAATGCTGACGTCATGCTTACCTGCAGTAAGGTCTGAACATAACTTTGATGTGCATGGTGGGGGAACCAAAAATTTCAAGTGACTCACTTTACCGCAATGCTCTCTATTGTGGTCTGGACCCCAATCGGCACTAGGTGGTGTCAGGCACGGAGATAAAACATGAGGATAGACAGACGGTTCTCTGAGTGACTGTGCACAGCAAGGCTACAACAAAGAGGACAGACCCCACTGAGCGTGGGTGAGAATTGGGAACTCCCACCATCCTTGCCTGCTGCTGGTGGGAGTGTGAATTGATCCACCCACACAGGAAACTGTGGTGGTCTACTGTTTACTCAAGATGAACATGCCTTTGACTCCTGAGTCAGCAATTCCCCCACCTGAGTCTCCGCCTCAGAAATGTCTGTCTCCACAAGTTTATTCACCAAAGACTTGTACAAGAAGGCTGATAGCAGCATGATCCATAATAGCCCCAAACTGGGGGCAGCTCACATGTCCACTGACAATAGAGTGGATGGAAAAACTTGGGTATATCTATACGATGGAATATTATACAGCAATAAAAACAAGTGACCTACAGTCACATACAACTACGTGGTTCCAACCTCAACAGTGATGATGGGGAGAAGAGCACACACCATACGACTATAAATATAAATATATAAATATATATATTATATATAATATATTATATATTATTATATAATATATAATATTATATATTATATTATATATTATATATATTATAAATATATATTATATATACAGAAATATATTATATATAATATATATTATATATAGAATATACATTATTATATATTCTATATGTAAATATATAGAATATATATATATATTCTATAAATATATAGAAAGTTCACAAGCCGGCAAAATAAATCTGGGTTGCTGGAAGTCTGAACCACCCTTGTGGGGCGGGGGGTGCAGTGATGATGCAAGAAGTCGCTGGAGCACGATCGTGTGTGTGTACTGTTTTACATGGGCATGTGCACTGGCAGGAATTCAGTAAGTTGCACACTTAGGGCTTGTGTGTGTGACTCTAAGCATGTTCAACAAAAATAAAAGAGAATAGAGAAAAAATATAATGAAATAAAAAATAGGAGAAAAGGAAGTGCTTGTTGCCCTTTCGGAACTGACAGTCGTGAGTAGGAAGACAGATTGGAGTCAGAGAATTACTCACGTGATTATCACAAGTCCTGGCCAGTGTCTCAAAGGCGATTGTGTGGGCCTCAGAAGAAGCTGCTTCCTGGGACAGTGATGGCCGACCCCAGGGCAGATGAACCAGAGTTACGAGCAAGGCAGGCGAGGAGAGAGCACCCCCAGGGAGAGCGCAGCCCACGGGAAAGCCCACGAAGGAACCAGGCTCGGTGGGTCGGAGGCTGCTGAGCTTGAGTGTGTCCCCGGGGGTGTTCGATGGGAGGGATCTGGTCCCATGGGAGGGATCAGACCAGTCACAGAACCCCGAGGACTATGGGGGGGGGGTTCCCTTTTTATGCTGAGTCATGTGAAGCCCTCGAGATGCTCTGAGTGGGGTGTGTGTGGGTGTGGGCTGGGGTCACGGTGTGGATTCCAATCACCAGGCTCCTCTCTGCACTCCACCCTGCAGATCCTTCCAGGTCTCTCCTCAGCTCCCTGTGGAATGAGCTTTGGGTGTCTGTCAGCTGGCGGTGCTGTCAGCCCAGCCCCCGTCTGCCCCGCCCTCACCCAACTATGGCGGTTTTGCCCCCAGCACCTGAATCTTCTTCCCTCTGGGCCAGAGCCTCCGAGGCCTCGGATCTCAACCACCCACCCTCATGGGGCTGGGTGCCCTCCTTCTCCCTTTCCCCAGGCAGCTGGTGGCATCGGTGTTGCTCCTCCCGCCGAGTCAGACCCAGTCTCTTCTCCTTGGCCCCAAGCTTCTCTCTCCTCCCGTGGGTCTCAGGCAAACATCTGTTAACCATTTTACACTGTTAAACTTTCTTTCTTGAAAAGGTCAAACAAATGAGAGTTAAAACACAGTGAAAAGTATCTCTCCTATCCCTGACGCCCAGTTTCCATTCTCAGAGGCACTCTTGCCAACTTAGAGGCATCTTTCCAGAGGTGTTTTACACACACACACACACACACACACACAGCCATTCTTTTCCCCTCAGATAGTAGCATGTCACAGTGTTCTGCCTCCTGCCTGCATGCCAGGTTATTCTATATCCACAAACATTGGTCTGCTTTCTTCTTTTTAAAATGGCTGTGGAAGCCTGCACTGCATGTGGTCAGTCCTTTTGGATGGGCAGTGAGAAGGTTTCTCTGTCCTCTGCTGCCCTGCTATCCCTGTGTTCAAGTTCCTGGGCCTCCATAGGCAAGCGTCTCAGAAGTGAACGCCAGGTCAAAGGGCATGTGCATTTGTGATGTGGACAGATATTGCCAAGTCATCTTGCATGGAGGGTGTCATGTTTATTTGCATGTAGCTTCACCAAGAATACCTTTTTGATATTTGTCAATAGGTAAAAAGGAAGCTTATTGTCTTTGTGAATGGGTTATAATAAGTGATAAAGACCATCTTTTAATGGGTTGGAAACTTTTATTTCCTTTCCAGTGTTTGCTTCTAACGTTTGTTCATTTTTTTTCTTTTGGAGTTTCCATTTTGTTTCTTATTGATTTGTAGGAACTCTTTATATATTAAGGAAATTAGACCTTAGTTATGTATTTTATTTCTTTTATTCTTTATTCACAGAAGCTAGAAGTTTTCCATTGTAATAATAGTTTTATAGAATGACAAGAACAGATACTGGAGGATATCTGAGGGCTTTTCTAGTATTAGGGATTCAGGGGTCCAAGCAGTAATCATCTTTCAGAAAGATCTTAAATTGAGAACTAGAGTTATTACCTTAAGCCCAAATGAAAGGGCTAAAACCAAATCTTACTCATGTCCTGGGATCTGACCCTGTAGACTTTGAGAAAGGGCTGATTTTCTGGGGTCCCTGATGATTGCCCAGCCCTGTGGTGCTCTGGTTCTTGCTCATCTCCTTCCTATGTGTGAACATCTAGCCCTGCACTCCTTCATCATTGTCCCCCTGCTCAGCTGGGGGCTTTAGCTGGGGTTCCAGAGCACCTGGCTATTATTTTTCAGGCATGGGAAAGGGCCCGGGCTTCGGTCACACCCCATGGCCTTAGGCTGGGTTCCTAGCAGCTGAGCCTGAGCTGGGCGCTCAGTGCGCTTGAGGGAGCTCTCAGGGGACACCTGAAGTGGGGATGGGCAGGGACCTGGTTGCTAGCCTGACCTACTGCAGTTGGCAAGGGAAGAGTCAATCTCCAGAGTTGTCCTGCCTTGAGGTGAGGGGCTGGACTTTTGTGCCCCTCTTAGCCTCCAGGCTGTCCCCTCCCGTGAAAGCATGTCTGTGGCAGGGGTGATCACGGCTGTGATCTCCCAGGTGACTCCACCAGGCAGCACTCATCCACCAAGGGAAAGACTTTCCCACAGCCCTGGAGACTTTCAGCAAGCCCTAAAGGAGGTGGGCACGATGCAGTGAGTGCTGACCAGCCAAGTTCCCCTCCAGGGCTGTCCCTGCCCCCCATGCCTGGGCACCAGAGGGCTTGGACTCTTCACTCTATAGCATCTGCATCAAGGCCCCCCAGGTCTGTTATTTGGGCTGAGGGGTGGGAATCTACCTCCCAGTTGGGGCCAGAAGGTGATATAAACTCTGGCGGAAAGCTCTGGAGGGGAGTTGATCGCAGCAGCTGCAGGGTGGGGTGGAGGGTGGAGCTGCAAAGCACCTGGTGAGCAGGGCGAAGCCAGTGGGGCCTCCAGGAGGCAAGTGGGGTAAGGCCGCCATGGAGCAGGAGTGCTGGAGCAAAGGCTGGGGTGGGAGTGATGGGGACGAGTGAGGGGCTGAGCGGCTGGCTCAGGGTGACTGAAGGGAGAGAAGGGAGACAGAGTGGGGGCCACAGGTCAGTTGTGCCTCGGTGGGCCTTAGTCCCAGAGGCTCCAGCCACCCCTGGGTGGCACAGGAGAGGTTGGCAAGTGGACAGCTTTGAAGCCCCGAGCCCTGTGGAGGCTGAGGCTCTGAGGGTCCTCTTTGCTCTGGATGCCGTTCCTGGCTGCTGGGTGGGGTGGCAGACAGAGGCCTGCTCGGCCAAGCTGCTGTCCACGCTTCTCCCCCCACCCTGCTCTTTCTCATCTGGAGCCTCAGCGCCTGGACCAGCCGATAGGGCGCCGGCGCCCCACCTGTCAGGCTCTGGGCTGCTCCCCGCCTCTTATCCTCCTCATCCACGTAGCTAGAGCCAGGCCTGCTTCTTTGAGAAAAAGTAATTTATTTTCTAATTACAAAAGACGATAGGCTTGAACAAAGGGAAGGCAGCTCAGGGCTCAGTCAGAGGAGCCGGCTTGGACCTTTCTCTGCCTCACCTGCCAGGGACGGATGTCAGGTCGCTGCCAGGGGCGAGCCCAGGAGGGTGTCGCTTAGGGGGGTGTCACTAGGGGAGGGGTGTCGCTAGGGGAGGTCCTAATCACGGCCCTGACTTGAGGACTTGGGGCTTGGGAGCTGAGCGCTGTGTCTGGGAGGTGGGCTGCGAGGCGGGGGTCCGGGTGTCTCCCGGCGGGGCGATCCGTGATTCTGGGCGCTCGCCCTGAGAGACACGTCCACATTCTTACAGGTTTCTTCTTCTCTCTCTCCTTGACCATTTATTCCAAATGCCCCCGGCTCATTCCTTGGTGTGAGGGAGTAAGAAGGGCCCCAAAGTCGCCATGTCATCTTCGCCAGCCGGGGTCTGGGCCCTCAGCTCCTCATCTGTAAAATGCAATTAACAAAACCCACCACCCTCGCTGGCGTGGTGGGGGAGGGGTTTGAACACAGCCAAGGATTCTGTGGGGGGCGGGGGGGGGCCTGTCCTTGAGGGGGCACGTGGCTGGGCGCAGGGAGCAGGGACCCCGCCCCGACCGTGGGTTCCACACTGCCTGCCAGGGGACTCCGAGCTGCCCCTCGACCAGGGGCTGTGGCTTTTCCCAATTAGTCACCCAGTTGACACTCACCAAATCAGAGCCGACACTCCAAATGGACCAATCAATAGCTCCATTTTCCCCATCCCATGCTGCTGGGGGAGGGGAAGCTCATTTATGAAACCTTTACTTATTTATTTGGTGTCTCGTCAGCAGATGCAAGAAAGCCCAAAGAAATCCGTTCCTCGTTGCCCTTTGAGCTGATAGGTCTTTTCCCATCTCTGCTCAGGCACCAGTGGGGGTCGCCTGAGTCTCACCTCCTGGCTGGAGTGCCCACCCTCCCAGGCACTGGGAGACGACCGTGCGGAGTGGGCGAGGCGTGGGGCACCCGAGGTCTGGCCCTGCAGCTGAGGGCAGCCCTGCCCGGGGCCCTCGCTCCGTTCTGCACGGCCAGGCTGCGCTCCCACGCCCGCCTCCCCGGGCTCGAGTCCTCACCGTCCCTTTCCCCGCCAGCAGAGGCCCCAGGCATCTGCGAGAGCCTGCCCCTGCCCCACGGCCACCACATCGAGCTCCTCTGAGCTCTGGCCCCCAAAGTCTCCTACCTCTGATGGTCCCACCGGCTATCCTGCAGGCACCTCAAACCCAGCAGGCCCAGGTGACGCTCAGCATCCTCACCCCACCCGCCCCACCTTCAGGTGCTCGTCGGGGTGGCCCTGGCTTCCACCTGGCCCTGGGGCCGAGAATCTGGAAGTCCCTCTGGCCCTCCCTTCCCACCTCTGGCCTGCCTCAGGACACAACCGTGGCTCCCGCCTGCTCTCCAGCCCTCAGCGTCTCCAGACCCCTGTCCCCAGCTCCCAGCTGGACCACAGAGACACCCTCAAAAGCCTAATTGTGACGTGCTGCTACTGAGGACCCTCCTGCCCTGTCCACCCATCCCAGCCGGGGGCCTGTCCGGCCAGAGAGAGCGGCTGCCGCCTGCATCTCAGGTCCTTGGGCCTGGCCACATGTTGGGGACCCTGCGCGGACCCTGGCTCCCCCCACAGCCTCCTGCACCTGTCTCTTGGGAGAGCTGATGCCAGGGGCTCTGGTGGGGCTCAGCCTGAGCTCCTGGGGCGTGGTCACCCCCCCCTTTGCCTCACAGGCTGCACGGTTGAGCAGCGCTGCTCCCCAGCTTTGTCAGGTTTGCATAAGGGCGGACTCTCCTGTGCCAGCCTCGCTCACCTCCGGCGCCCGCCCTGTTGCTCTGGAGGGTCTGGCCTCCGGGAGACCCAGGGTTGCGGCCTCAGTGGGCCCGCAGCGGGCTGGGCTTCTCTGCCCTGGAGAAGCCCGCCTGGGGCGCCCCTACCCTGGGCTGGAGGCTGGGCCCCCTGATTCCATGTCCCATCCTGCCGGCCCCCACCCTCTGCCTAATTAACGCCCAGAGCGGCCGTCTGCTTCTTTGCTCCATCTCATCTCCGACATTTTTCATGTCTAATCCACCGAGGAGATCTCCTGAAGGCTTTGAAGTCTCCGGGCGCACGAATAAAGATGTCACCCTGGCACACGCAGCGCTTCTTAATGAGGACGAGTTTGATGTGGGAGCTGTGGGCCCAGAGGGAAGCGGCTTCCCTGCCCACCCCAGCCCCCTCCTGCACATCACAGGGGCGGCCAGGCCTGCCTGCAGCAGGCGGGAGGGATGCGGGGCAGAGACCAGGTCTGAAGTCAGAACCTCCTTCCCGGGCCTGACAGGTGTCAGGAACACGGGGTGCAGGCGGCACCCCGATCCCTCTGGGTCAGAGATCCCTACGCCGAGGTGCCCAAATCCAGAGGCCCAGATCAGAGGGCGAGAGTTGCCTCAAGAGGGAGCACAGGTCACAGAAAGATGCAGGGAAGACGCGGATCCTCGCGGGGGGAGGGGCAGAGCCTGGGAGTTGGCCCGGGCCTGGGAGCAAAGAAGCTGAGGGCAGCGGGGGAAGAGAGGGACCCCGGGGTAGGCGGGTTGAGAACAAGGTGCCTGCTGTGGGAAGAGGGAGAAATGGAGCCTCGGGGAAGATCTGGGGGTGACAGTGCCTGAGGGAGGGCCTGGGGGTGATGGCGCTTGGGGGAGTGTTGGGAGGTGATGGACCCCGCAGTGGGCCAGGGCTGACAGCGCAGGGGAGCTTCTGAAGGGCGGCTCCACGTCCTGTACACGGTTGGGCAGCCCCTGCCGCCAGCCCCAGGGACTGTCCCCCTGTCCGTGAACTGAAGACAGGTTGTCGACCAGAGGGTGAGGGCAGCGCCCGCAGGCTTGCTGGGGGGAATCGGGGCGCCACGCCCGGGTGAGAGGACCTGACTTCTCCGTGCCTCAGCTCTTTGGCTGATAGGCGCTCTCTACCTGGTAGGTCCGTTGTGAGGACTAACGCGGCGGCCGTCTGTGCAGGAGGCCAGACGAGAGCCGCGGGGACGGTGTTTGCAAACTGCACATCGCAGAGCCGGGCCTGCGAGAGGCCGGACGCCCCGCCCCTCCTGGCTCCCCGTCGCCTCCTGGTTGGCTGGGCTCCTTAGGGCCTGCGCAGCTCTGCCCTCAGCTGCCTTTTACTTGGAGCTTCATGGGTAGAACCACACCCCTGCGGGTGGCTGGGGCGGGGCTCCTCATGCTCCTGGCAGTGGCCGCTGGGTCCAGAGCTGACCCCCAGCAGGGGTGCGGGCCCCGCAGCCCGGCCTCCCTCCCTTCAGCCTCGGCTGCGGCCGGCACGTGCTGAGCGCTGCCTGCGTGCCCGGCCCCGCACACGGAGGAGCACAGCTCCCCTCCCGGGCTCCAGCAGGTGCCGCTACCAGACCCACCTTACAGGTACCGGAGGGAAGACAGAGGAGGCAGAAGCGCTCAAGGTCCCGGGGCAACAGGCAGGGCACTGGGCGAGGATTCATTTTCTGACCCACTAGGGGACTAGCCTGACCCTGGAATTGCAGCCCCCTCTTGGGGAGCCCTGCGCTGAGGCCCACCCATCCTGGTAACTGCACACTTGGGATGCTCGGGGTGCTCCTGGTTTGGGTGTGTGTGTATTACCTGGCCTTTGTTTAAGTGGGGCCCAACTTCTGAATGAGACCTGCACTTGCTGCTTGTCTCAGCATCTGCCTCTGGGAGGGCCCCCTGGACGCCTGAGCGTGCCGCAGAGGGCCGGGAGGGCCGCTGTGTGCGCGGGAGGGCGTCTGCCCGCCCCTCTCTGCAGCAGCCTGGTTGGCTGCTTCCCTGCTACCCCTGGGACGGGCCTGGCTCCAGCTCCCTCAGGCGCGCGGCCCTCAGGGATGCCTGACCCTCTTCCTCATCTGGAGAAATTGCCCCCATCTGGCCAGATGGGCTGGCAGCCCCACTCCGCCACTGCGGGCTCCCTGAGGGCAGGGCCTGAGGCCCCAGGCTGTGCTCTGGGGCCTTCATGTGTACCCTCCCATCCAGCAGCTCCTCGGCTCACCCCGGCTCAGGCCTTTGCCCACCTTCCGAACTCCCTGATTTAGGCCCTGGCCCACCCACCCCTCTCAAGCTCCCCTTTCTCCTGCTTTCTGTCCTAAACATCGGCTCTCTTGTAGCGTGCAGAGTGTGCCCCCGAGGGGCCGCCGTCCTGCCGTGGCGTGTGCTCTCGGCCCTTCTTACTGCACCCGGACTCACTGCCTTGAGATGACCTCAGCCCTTCCGATCTCAGGGGGCTGAGGTGCAAAAGGGCTTTCCCCTCCTGCGATCAAATCTGCACTGGCCTGCACCCACGCCCTCCGCTGACCCTGAGTGCTGCCGAGAGCGCCCACAGCACCATGCTCTTGGAAGAGCTGAAGTTTCTCCGGGTGAGGCTGGGCGGGCCTGCGTTCCCACTGGCAGGGCAGCAGCAGGCCACCGCCCATGCTCTGGGCTTTGCCCAGGCACTGGGAGCAGTTGGAGCAAGGAAGTGGCTTCCGGCTCACAGCACCTCTGTGAGGATACCCCAGAGGGCCCCCAGAAGGACACTTAGGGGTCAAGCAGTGTGTGGGGGAGGGGCATGGTGAGGGTAAAGAGCAGGGAGGGGCTTCTGGTGGCCAGTTGAACTCAAGGTCAAAGATAAGGGTGACAAAGGGAAGTCTGATTCTAAGAGATCTTAGAGTAAATTAAAAACTCAAGGCTACTTTTGCCAAAGCCCCAAATCCAAATCAACAAAAGCAAAACCAATGTGTACACAGGTGCTGTGAGAAGCAGTGGAGCATCCTGGCTGAGAGCAGGGACACTGAGTCAGCCTGCCCAGGCCCAAGTTCTGGCCTGGCCCTTATCTGTTCAGTGGTCTTGCGTGCAACATACTCTCCTTGAAGCTGCAAAATGGAGATCCTAACGGCGCCTGCCTCCTAGCTGATGTGAGGAATTCAGTGAGTTAACATGTGCCTGAACACTCGTCTAGAATAGTGCTAGCCACGGTATTTTTACTGTCAGCTGGAGAATAAACTAGCTGTGGTCCATTCATGTTACAGCATTCTATGCCGCATTTAAAGGGATTGAACCAGGTCTACACAGGACAGTGGAGACAGACATTGACAGAATGGGTGAAAGAAGAATCTGCAAATGGATATATGTATGTTATGCTATTAATGAGAAAACACAAAAGGATAACATATGTTTTCTATGGGAACAGATACATATGTAAATTAGCAGGAATTAATTAAATTAATATATGTAAATTAATAGGGAAAGGTCTGGAAGGATATAAAATATGCCAATATTTGTGATGGTTTGGGGAGATGGTTGGGGAAGGGATATGAAATGGGGGGGGCTTGTGGGAAAGGGGGACTTTACCTTATCTATAGTGTTCTAATTGTTGAAGAATGTAATTACTACATGATGACAACCGAATTTATAATTTATAAAAAGAAATAGAGGAGACTCTTGGAGAAGGGGATGAGGTTACTGAGTCTCTGTGAAGATGCGCCTAGCTTGAAAAACATGCTGGATGAGAGAAGAATGTAATATTTGAAAAAGTGAAAGGATATTAGTTATTTTCTTGTAATAGAAACACTCGGAAGTAGCACTAAACAAATCCTCCAGGCAGTAGGGCTTGGATTTAGAAAGACAGAGTTAAAGACCTCGGCCGGGGGCCAGCTCAGCGTTTGGCAGGCAATATGCTGGTGCAGCCGCTGTGAAGCAGGGTCACCCCACTTTGTGCCGCAGACACTGAGGCATTGGGGGCGGGAGGCAGTCGCCCCGGTCACAAGCTGTAGCCAGAGGTGGGCCGGTGGAGTCCCAGATCCAGACGCCCCGTGGCCCCCGGTCTGCGCTCAGCGTTCCCACCGCCTGCTCTCTCTGCCCGCGGCCGGGGTGGCAGGATCAGAACTCCATGCCCATCTCTGCCAGGAGCCTCCTTTTATCATTCTGCTCAATAACAAGCCAGCCGCCACTTTCCTGAACACTTATGTGTGTGGAGAACCTTATGAGCCGCATCTCATAAATCTTCAATAACCTCAGGAGGCGGGCCAAGGTAGATTGATTACAAAAGCGGATCCAAGTCCTCACCCCTCCCGACTCCTTGCCCTCTGTGCGTGAGGCAGCCCCTCCCGACAGAGGCTGAGCCCACGTGCCCACCCTGACTCTGGGCTGGCCTGGAACTTGCTTGGGCGGGTAGAACTTGGTGGAGGCGACGTGTCTGGAGCCCAGCCCAGGTGCCGAGAGGTCCTGTCCATTTCCACTCTGGCTCTCGGGATGAGCCGGGGCTGGCCTGCCCAAGCATGAGACACGCCGGGCCGGTCAGCAGCTGCCCCCGCTGACAGCACTGTCACCAGTGCTGGGCGTGAGTCACAGCTCAGACCAAGCCACCAACTGACTGCAGAAGTAGGACAAGAAATGATAGTTTTTTCTCAAGCCTCTGTGTTTGGGGATGTTCGTGCTGATGCAGTATGGCTCAGCCCACTTAGATGGGTGGAGGAAGTTGGGCTCAGAAGGTGGAGCTGCCCTGAGGTGGCCACACTGGGCACCAGACTGGGTTGGGGTTCCTGAGGTTTTCCCCTCTGTGTCAATTTAGTCTCCAACATACAAAAGATTTTATTCCTTGCCTGGCCTATTTCTTTGGCTGTATTTCAAGGCTCCTAGGATAATTCATTTGTGAAGATGCTCTGGGGAGGCCCAGTGGCCCCCCCTGCCCCCTACCCTAATTTCCATCTTGGGGAAGAGGCCCTGCTCGATTTGGTTCTGCAGGTCAGGCAGGCCCCAGGGAATCAGGTTGGCGGAATATGGGGCTTTACTGAGTAATTATAGGATTAGGCATTCCCCTCGAAATTAAATGCTACCTCTTTACCTTCCAGAGAAGAATCCCACCCCCCACCCGCTACCATGTAATTATCTGGTGAATTACTCTACGGAGGTCTCCCGGTAATTATGCGAAGAGTCAGAAGCCAGCAGTTCTTCCAGTCATTACAACCAAGGAATTAGCTTTCATTGTGTAAGCCCGCCACGCTGCCGCGGTGCAGCCTGTGCGTGGTCCCCCCCGCGCAGGGCCAGCCGACACCCTGCACCCTTCTTTCTGCTCACCCTAGAGCAGGCTCTGTGCAGAAGCAGGGGCCCCAGGTCAGCCCCAGATCCCTGCATGACTCCCGGGGTGGGATGGGTACCCCAACGTTTAGAACCCCCCGTGCACATGTCACCAGGAGAACACAGGGTGTTCACAACACAGAGCTGCTGCCTGGGTCCAGTTACTTGCTTCCTGCCTCAGTTTCCCCATCTGTAATAGGGTGGTTGTTGGGACTAAAGGAATGAATCAGCATGGGGGTGTGGAACGGGGTCTGGCAGAGTGAGTCCGGGAAGGTTTGGCTTCTAGGAGGGTGATGTTGGAGTCAGACACTGGGACCCAGGAAGGCTCCCTTACAAACAGAGACGTAGGTCCAGAGCAAGTCCTCAGTCAGGGCCAGGAGGGTGGCCCTGAGACAAAGGGCACAAATGGTGCAAGAGAATGCCTCGGGCTGGACATGCTGGGGTTGGGGCACATGCCTGGGTCTGGCCTGTTCCTTCCTCTAAGTGGGCGTCTGGTTCGTTCAGAGGTTTCCTGCCCTTCCTCATTTCCCAGCAAAACCTGCAGCAGAGATCCCCAATGTCAGGAACCCAGCCCCACGGAGGAGGCAGGCGGGGTGCAGTCAATGCACAGGCATGGCAGCTCTCTCAACCAGATGGTGTTGACGAGGATCAAGGGTGAGCTGGAGGAGACGGGGAGGAACGAAGGACAGTCTGGAACATGGGTGCACTCCACTCCTACTTGCCAGAGTCTGAGGCATCTGCTTTCAAGTCCTATCTCTGTCTCTAATTTGCTGATAGCCTTGGGCAAGTATGCTGGGCCTCTCTGAGCTCTGCAGCAAAATAGCTGGGAAAGAGCTGTGCTCACCTCTGAAGGCTGTTGAAAGCATCCAGCCTGCTAACGTGTGTGCTGTGCGCCAGGGGAGGTCTCAGCCAGTGCTCCGTAGAAACAAAGTGAGCCAGACTTCCCTCCGGGGCCCCCAGTTCTGACTCATCGGCTTCTCACATTTCTCCTCCTCCTCCAAGCACCCTCTGTAGGTTCCAGCTGAGACCACTGGGGCACCCCATTTCTCCTCCTCCTTGGGTAAAGAGGAGGGGCTGCCCAAGCCTGACTGAGGAGTGGACCACAGGAAGCTGATTTTTTTTTGTCCTTTGGGCCCCAGCCGACCCCTCCCCAGTGGATGGGGGCATTCTTGGGTGGGGCGGGGCTCAGCTCTGAGGCAGTCTGCTGCAGATCTGGGCAGTGCGAGCCACAGGATCAGGTCCTTACCAATATGCTATTCACACCTCATCCTTCAAACATTCTGTCCCTTCTGCAGCGGGCGCCCATGGCTGTCTGGTGAGCGCTTGCATGTCCTTTCTTAGGTGACCTGAACATCCTTTGATGGTTTTGACTTTTCTCTCTACATCTCTGCCAGCTTTTTCCCAGTCTGCCAGCTTTGGGGGCCAAGGCCCCATCTCTAGGGCTCCAGGGCTGGCATCTGAGCAGGGTCCAGAATGTGTGGGCATAACAGAATGGAAGAGGAGAGTAGTCCCCTCCCCCTCCTCTATCTCCTCACCTGTCAATCTTGTTCCTCTTCTCTCCTCCCTAGCAGGGACTGTTCTGAGCTTGCCTGTGGTCTGTGAATGGCAATCTGAGGTTCCCTGCTGAGCCTCGTTCCTTTTCAATCCACTCTCCCTTCCATCGCTTCATCATTCTAGTCAGGCCGAGACATGGACTGAATGAGGCAGCCGTTCAATTCGAGCCTGGTACAAAGAGTATTTTGATGTTTTCATTTCGTTTCTAGTTCAATAATTCGAGAAAACACATAGATTTGGTGCTGCTTCCAACAGACTCTCTAACTACTTTTTAAAACTTTGTGTTGGTTAAAAAGTGGATATGCAGTGGGGTGCGATTGATGGTAGGACCCTGGGGTGGGGGTACTGCTTAGCTCAGGGGTTTGGCTTATTCCAGCTGCTCTCCCCTAACTCCCTCCCCCTTCCCCGAGTTCTCAACTTCTCAGGCAAACGAGCTAAGCATTCCATGCCTGGAATATTCTGTCCAGGCAAGAGCTCGGAGCCACCGAGAGAACACAGAAGCTAGCCTGCAGGGAGACCCCTGCCCAAGAGCAGAAGCAGTCAAGGCGCTCTCCATGGTACTGAAAGGGAGACCTATTGGACTTTCCTTACTCACATCCTTGGAGCAAATAAATCCTATCCTGCCCGATGTACTCATTATTCATTATTTTATCCAGTAGATATTGGTCGAGCCCCAAACTCAGGTTTTCTTTGTACAGGGTACTCAGGACCCACCTTAAAAATCAGGAACTAAGGCTCCACTTTGCAAGTTCACAGGCCAGGGAGGATGCTTAGCTACCCTAATACAGTGTGAAAAGACAGAGGACAGAGCAACAGGAGGCAGCCTGGGAGAGTATCTAGTCCAAATCTGTTGAGTCAGAGAAGCCTTCCAGGAGGAGGTGATGTCTCCATTGAGATGTAGTGGTGATTAGGATTTAGCCAAGTGAACAGAGAAACTAAAGAGAATTCCAGCCAGAAAGAACTGCATGTTCAAAGGTGTAAGTGAGGGTTTGGTACTATGGGTCAGGGTGCAGGGTCTGGGACTCTCTGCAACACTAACTAGTTGTTAGACCTTAGGAGGATGACTTAGGTCTCTGTGATTCAGTTTTCCCATCTACAGAATATAATACAGCTGAAAATATTCCACACTTTTATAGGCTTGTTGTGAGGGTTCAATGCTTTTAATGTATGCCCAGTGCTTAATACAGTGACTGGAACAGAGCAAATATCAAACAAGTTTGCTCTGACTGGAGTGAAGACTAGGAGTTGAGGGGAACACAGTGGTTGGGGAACACAGGCTACTTGGTTGTGGGGGGTGAGGGAGGGAAGCGGTGTGGACTGTGCTGCTGGGTGGCAAGCCCAGAGGAGAAGGAATTGGAAACCAGATTTCAGGGCAATTGGAGCCATGAAAGGGTTGGCTAAGTGGGGATCAGACTAGGACTGGGTGGGGGAGCCTCAAAGTAAATTGTGTGTGTGTGTGTGTGTGTGTGTGTGTGTGCGTGTGTGTGTGTGGTCAGTTAAGATGAAGTTGCTGTCAGGAGCAGGCATGCAGAGACGGTCTGGGCCCACTTACACACATGCAGCTTTGGTGATGGGTGGACATAGGACACGCGTGTCCCGGTCACACATCCATTAAGGGGATTCTTCATTTTTCATATCTTTCCCCCTTCATTCCCCTTCCCCCACAATAGGTTTCCTGGAAGAAAACCTGTGTTAACAACCCGTGATGTAGCCTTCTGTATTTTTGTTTGTGTTAATAAAATCCTACCCAGATATACATAGCTAGATGTATGCACTTGCAGAATATTTGGGCCATTGTTTTATAAAAATGGGATCATATTATATGTACTTATCTTCAAATTGCTTTTCTCACTCAACAATACCTTATAGAAATCCCTTTAAGTCTATTGGTGGAGAGTTAATTAAATTTTTTATAGGCTGCCTAATATTCTGCGGTGTGGCTATATCAGTGCCTGCTCCCCCCCACCTTGTCATGTCCACCTCCCGGTTTTTGCCTCAGCTCCTGGGGCTACACAGAACCCCGGAACACGACATGCTGTTTCACACCTCCGCGCCTTTGTGCAGCCTGTTCCTTTCGCCCAGCCTGATTCACACGGCTAACTCCTACTCATATTCTCCAGACTCCTCTGCAGCCTGTTCTGCAGGACAGCAGGCCAGTGGGACTGGGGAGCAGGGAAGGGGCAGGGAGGTCAGAGGGCAGCTGAGTGGATGGCTAACTTGGGGCCAGGTAGAAGAGTTTGCTTTTGATATCACAGTTGGGGGACTCCTGGAAGGTTTGAGTCGGGAATGACTTGTGTTAAGAAGACCCTTTGCTGGTTAGGGACTAGGAGACTTGTGGAAATCTGCCTTCGAGGCTTAGAGCCCCAGGCCCTCTCCTCTCCCCCAGGTGCTCCCTTGCTGTCCACAGCTGATCCATTTGCTTCTCTGCCCCCACTGCTGTCAGGGTGCACCCTTGACCCCTCCTTCTGCCAGCCCCCTACTTCTTAGGCCTTTGGGCTCCTCAGGTGACCCCTGCAAGGGAGTAACAAAGTCATCAGCCCTCAGGATGGGACTCACTGGGAATGTTCTGGTTCACCCCATATTTGAGACACTGTGCAATCTCCCCAGTTCCTCCCTGGCAAGCTCTGGTACCTTTGTATTTTGATTTCTTGGGGGGAAATACCTCTGCCCTCACCGCCACCTCCCAGACTTCCACTCCTGTAATTCTGAGAGTGGACAGCAGCTTGGAGGGGTGGCCTCCCTAGGTCCCTAGACTCCCGGAGGTTACTCCTAGGGCCCTAGAAAGTTCCACTTCAGCCCCCCTCACTCCCCAGGACAGAGGTGACAGATCAGCTGCTCACAGATGAGAGTGTCTAGCAAATGCAGTAATGTGAGATGGAACAGGGCCATCTTTTTGTTTTAATGGTCTTATTTTACTTCTAAGGTTACCTGACATTTATGGCACAGGATACTGGGTTTCTAATTAAAATAGGGATATAGAGTTTCCTTTTTCAATAAATGTATTAAAGTGAAGAAATATATTAAGGAAATGCTCACAGAAGGCACCAGTCAGGAGGGTGACTGCAATTTGAGAAAGAGCACAGGAGGACATGCCCAGCTCGGAGGGAGCCAGGGGCTGGCTGGCCGGCCAAGCCCATTTTTTTTTTAATACACTGTTTTGAAAAGCTTTTGAATTGTGGGGCAGCCCCATAAAAATCTCAATTTTCTGGCTTCTTTTGAACTATTTGAAAGCTCCGCAAAGCTGGCTGGGAGCGGCACCCCCTCTCCAGGGCCACACACAGCCCTTGTCGCAGTTCTTGAAGCTCATGTTCCGGACGGGCTAAGGTTTCCATGTGGGCATCGGAATCCCGCCCAGGAGACGGTGCTGGGTGGAGAGAAGGAGCGGATGGCAGAAGCAGATCCTCTTAGGGTGAGGGGTCCAGCAGCCCAGCCCTGGGACTCAGACTCACCCCGAGAAGGCAGCGGGCATTCGCACTGAGCGGCTTGGCTTTTGGTCCTGAATTTTGGCCCCGCTCGCTGAGGTTCCCTCCTGCCCGTGCTGTTGTCTTTCCCTGCCTCAGTTTCCCCCTTGCCCAGCGAGCGCGATAGGGCGGGCCTCAGGCGCGCTGCGTGAGCTTTGCCGTTCGACTCTCCAGCGGCGGCAGGGGGCGCTCCCGGCCCACCAGAACGCGCAGCAGCCGCAGGACAAAGGCTGGGGGTGCGGCGGGCAACTGGGCCTGGGGGCTCGACCTCCGCCGCTCCCCGCGGCCCTGGTGTGCACCGCCAGGCGCTCAGACGCCCCCGCCCCCCGAGCGCGGCCCACGCCCACCCCCTGCTTGGTCTCGGTTCCTGGCGCTGTCTGCGGTCCTTTCTTCGCATTCGTGCCTTGCTGTCTGTCGTTCTTGGCATTTCTCTCCCCTCCCCCATCTCGCGAGTCTCTCAGTCTCTCCCACTCCATCTGTTTCGCACCTCGGCCTCCACCCCAGGTCTCTCTGTGATTTGCTCGGTGCCCAGTCGCTCTGCTTGTCTGTCTCTCCTGTCTCTGTCTCTGGCGGGGTCCCTTTCTGTGTATCTCTGGCTGTTCTCTCTAGATGGCGGGAATCTCTCATCCAGAGAGGTGGCTCTGAGATCTCTTTAGGTGGACGGAGCACCCAGCCTGGCCCTCCCCCCTTCTCTGTGGAGGCACCTTCTGGAAGCCTCTGAGCCACCCCCTGGCTGCCTACAGTCTGCATGAAAGCACAGTGTAGTACTTAGGCCCCCTTTCCTCCTTGACCTCCCCCAAATGGGCAGGCCGGGCTTTCTCTGCGCCCTGGTCTGAGACACACATTTCGGGCTCCCGCCGCTGAAGGCGAGGCCAGTGCAGCATTGGGGTGGTGCAGGATTGGGGTGGTGCAGCATTGGGGTGGTGCAGGATTGGGGTGGTGCAGGATTGGGGTGGTGCAGGATTGGGGTGGTGCAGGATTGGGGTGGTGCAGGATTGGGGTGGTGCAGGATTGGGGTGGTGCAGGATTGGGGTGGTGCAGGATTGGGGTGGTGCAGGATTGGGGTGGTGCAGGATTGGGGTGGTGCAGGATTGGGGTGGCGCAGCATTGGGGTGGTGCAGCATTGGGGTGGTGCAGGATTGGGGTGGGTGCGTTCTGGGCTCTGGGTGGGGCAGGGGCCCTGGCCTGTTCTGTTGTGTCCTCAAGGCCCCTTGCTGGCTTGGAATCGTCCCTCCAGTTCTAAATCTGAGTAATAAAAATGTGGGGTTCTATGCTGATTGTGATCACCTAGATTCTAATGAAATGGGTCTAAGCCCCACACTCCTTCCTGAGTACCACCTTCGCGAAACAGGTGCTTTCTCCAGTGTCAGGACAACGCGGCGGGCGGTACCAGCATGCCTGGGGTGCCAGGGGAAGACGAGGCCCAGCCTGCGCTCTCTGCCCTGGTGGGGGCTCCAGGCTCCTGCCATCGGGGCCCTCGGGTCTGGGGACCCCGGGAGCACTTTGCAGCCTCGCTCACTTGCTGCGCCCTGGGAAGTCTTCCTTGAAGTTGGCGTGATGCACCTTTTTGGGGTCCTGTGCTCCTGGGCAAGCATGGAGCTCTGCCAGATCTTGCACAGATCCCAGAAAGCAGACGCCCAGATGAAGGAGTCAGAATTGTGAGGCATTTATTGCAGGGAACACTGGTGAAAAATACACCAGGAGGGACCAAGTGCGGCAGGGAGGACCTCAGCGCAGGTCTGAAGCTTCTGAAAAGAGAGAAGGAAGGAGAGATGTGTGGGCGAGGAGAGCCTTCGCCCACAGCACAGCTCGGGAGAGTCTTGCTGGCCCCGAGGGAGTCCCAGGGAAATGGCCCATAGAGGCACCTGCGTGAGCAGACCCGGCCAGGCTCTGGTGCCCGGTCGCGCTCAGCTCGGGGCAAGCAAAGGGCGAGGCCTCAGCCTGCTGCATGGTGCGGCTGACGGCACAGTGGCTAACACCCCTCCTCCGGGCAGTTCTTTCCGGAAGGGAGCATTAGCCACGCAGCCCACGCTGGGGCCCTCGCCCAGCACGTGCCCAGGGCCTGGCGCCCGTCAGTCCTGCTGCTTCCTCGCAGGGCTGTCTCTGGCAGGTTCCTGAGCCTCGACGGCCTCATCTGTGCGGAGATCAGATGGCCGTCTCGAGGACTCAAGGTCCTGCAGATATAGCGCCTGGCAGGAAGTTGGCAGCAGATTTAAAAGGTGGCTGCTTATAGATCATTTTCGTCACCTGAGGAGCTGTTGTCCCTCCCCCTTTCCCCTAGAAAGCCAATAAGATCCCAGGCAGAGCTCTGTTCCTCGGTCTCATTATCTGGAAAATGGGAGCAATAAAAATGTCTTTTTCTGTGGGCTTTTGAGTGGATTCGAATGGACGAGGTGGCTGAAGACGCAGCAGACAGTGCAGCTCCCTTGGCAACTCCTCCTTTCCTCTCTGAGTTATACCCTTAGCCCTGGTAGGCAGTTGCTCGTTTTACCCTCTCAACCTCTTTAAAAGCAGGGTGCAGTGGTTTGCTCATTTTGCAGGCCGGGAGGTGAAACACAGAGAAGTCAAACAGCTTCCCCAAGGTGCTCAGCTAGAAGACGGCCCGACTGGGGCTGGGACGTGACCTGTGAGACCCTTGGCCCTACCTGGTGTGCCTGGGCACCATCACTGCTACTGTGTTGCTGTGGTCGTCGTGGGGGCTCAGAAGGGGTGAAGCTTTCACCGGGGTGGGAGAGGCACAGCATGTGCAAAGGCTGGAGGCGCGCGCTTTCTTCCAGGGTCTTCAAGACCTGGCAGAGCCGCAGGCTGGCCCAGGAGCAACAGGACCTGGGACACAGGGAGGCCCAGGCCTTAGAACTTGATCCTGAGGGCAGTAACAGCCTTGGAAAGATCCCGAGTGGGCAGACTGAGCTGGAGGTGTAGGTGGCAGGGTGCGGGCGGCAGGGTTAGGAGGGGGCTCGCCGCAGGGCCTGGGATGGAGTTGCCGAGGGCCCTCGTTTTGAATCAGGGATGCTGTGTGGAGGGCAGACCCTGAACCAACTTGCGCGATCGATCCTGTTGATCGCCTCGGCCAGACTCCGAATTGGAAATGCAGATTCAACGGCTCCTCTAGGCTGCCCGACAAGGAAGGGGTCCGACTGGGCTCTGAACTGCCGGCTGTCCGCATTCAGAGGCGAGGCTCCGTCCGATGCAGCCCCAACATCGCCCCGTGTTTTCTCTCCAGGCCGCCTGTCTGCAGCGAGGCCTGTCCTTCCAGCTGGGGCTGGGGCCTAGCGAGCGGCCTGGCCTGCCCGGCCCTCTCCCCGCCCTGGCCCTGGGACAGCAGTCTGCAGAGGCCCGGGGCCGCTGCCTCTCCAGCCTAGTGCCGCAGATGGCTGCTCAGTGGGCTGTGCCCACTGGCCTGGTTGCTGAGGACAGATCTCCAGCCCTGGAGGAGGGTCTCTGCAGGCCGCTTGTCCTGGACAAGGCCCCCCGGCAGGCAGCACTTGCCGGCACAGCAGCCCTGCAGGGCAGGCAGCACCCCAGATGGCCCGAGCCCGATACGCGGGGGGAATGCCGGGCTTTTGTTCCCCGATCAGCCAGCTGCTGCCTGGAGGCCACGTGAGCGATGGGCGTCCGTCAGCTTTGGATCTGCTGCCCAGGCTTGGGTGACCTCGCAAGTCACTTAACCTCTCTGGGCCTCAGTGTCTTCATCTGTGAAACGAGGGAGGGGTTGGCTGCAGACTCTGCCATGAGCTGCTGGCCCTGGCACGGACACCATCCTTGCTCTCGCTCCGGTCTCAGTGGTCCTCTTGAAAGGAAAAAAAATAGGGCCTCCCTGGTGGCACAACGGGTTATGTGCAGCGCTGTGGAGCTGTTGGCAGCTGCGGCGTGAGTTTGATGCCCGGCCGGGGAGATTCCCACATGGTGCGGCAGACCTCTCCTGCCTCGCCTGCCACTCCCCTCAGCGGTGTATTTTGGTTGATCTGCCTGTTCTGCTCCCCACTCTGTCTCTGGTGAACCCTCTCACTGCCCCACACCTCTGGCCTGCACCCCAGCTTGTATGCATAACTAAATAAATCTTTAAAATATATATATATATATTTTCTCTCTCTCTCTCTCTCTCTCTTTCTCTCTCTCCCCCACTTTGGCTGCATCAGAGTGAAATTAGCAACATTTGGCAATTAATGCATTTCCCCCCAAGACCAAAGTCTTAAACAAAGTTCTGAGTGTTTGACTTTCATTTTAAATAGCTGGCTGTCAGGAGGAATTACATGGCTCCTAAAGAAACACACAGACGTTATAATTAAAGAGGTGCCAATCTTGACAGGAGGTAGAAGAGGAGAGGGGAGGTGACAGTGAGAACGGAGAAGGGGCGCGGGGAGTCCGGGGCCCAGCAGGACGCGAGAGGCAGCAGTGTCCCCAGCTCGGTGTCCCTGCATCCAGCGGCCGTGCTGATGGTGCCCGTCACGAGCCGCAGGCGGGTTTGCCAGGTGCTTTCACGGCCTCTCTCAGGACACCGCGACGCCCCAGAAAGGCCGGTCTTACCAGCCCATTTCTCAGGTGGGAAAACCAAGACCAGTGGTCAGAGCCTTGTTTTGGCCATAGACGGATCTTCTAAACCAAGGACTCTCAATCTCCGGACTGGCCAGGCTGAGGTCGTCCCCACCCCGCCCTGCCCCAGCCTGAGCACCCCCAACCCAAACTGAACACCACCCCCCGCCCCGCCAGTCTAGTTAAGTTGCAGCCCAATTCATCCCCCTGGATCTAAGGTGCGCAGACTGAGAAGGTGGATGGCCCCGAGCAGCGCCCTTTCTTGCCGGGGCAGGACCCCTCCCCCGGCCTTAGGCTTTAGCCCGGGAGCTCTGCACTTGGCTCGCAGCAGGGGGCTGGGAGAGCCTCAGCACCTCCAGAGTCACCCCAGGGAAGGGAGCACTAGGCGGGAGTGGCCTCGTCCGTTGGTGCTTCCCCACCGACTCGTCTTGCTGCCACTCGGGTGGTCCTGGAGGGGCTGCCCGCTGCCTGCACCGGGCTCCCTTTCCGAACAGGCTGGAGGACTCCCTGTTCTTCCATCGCTGCCCTTCTCCCTGTCTCGGGACTGAGTCCATGTGGATGAAGGGCCTCTGGCCCAGGAGGAGCTCAGCGAAGGCAGCTTCTTTCCCTTTCCTTTGAGTCTTGCCCCCCCAACTGGTCGGCCCTCCCTTCCCCAGCCCCCACTGTGGGCGCCCCCTCTGACAGGCACCTCATTAGCAGAATCTCTGTAAATAACGCCAACCAGTTAGAGTTACAACAAGGTAGCTCATTAAAGGCACTCTGCTTGTCTCACTTTCCAATTAGTGTTTCTGCGGGTGCAGCCGCCAGGACTGGTGTGACAGGGCGCCCTTGGCGTGTTGTGGGGCTGGGCAGCCCTGATCACCCCAGGGGAGCAGTGTTGGCGGCCTGGGGCCTGAGCAGGCAGCACCCTCCCTGCCCCGCCGCAGCCCAGCAGCCCTGGCTCGGTACCCTGCGAGCGGGCGGGGAGCACGGGGAGCACGGGGAGCACTCTCTGGGCTGGGAGGGTCCAGCTGCTGCAGGCGCCCCCTGCACCTAGCCTGGGGTTCCTTGGCGGGAGAGGCTGCCCTGCTCCCTGATCCTGCTATGGTGCATTTTCCCTCCAGCATTCTCGGCCCCAGATTTCCACTCCAGATCTTTCCATCAGGGTTTATCTGTTCTGGGCGCCTTCTTGTCAGTCTTCCTCTCACCTTCTTTCCTGGGTTACCTGGAACTTCTGCACAATAGACTCTGGGGACAACATTCTACTCTTTGGTGTTCAAGTCATCGGTGACAACAACGGAAGGAATTTCAGGCCAGATGAGAAGAACATGCCAGAAGAGGCTGTGAGATGCAGGGGTGATGATGTTCCCAGGACAAGCTTTGTCAGATGACAGTTGTTACCCACTTGCTTTACGCATGAAGAAACTGGCTCAGAAAGGTTTAGCTACTTACCTCACATCACACAGCTGGTAGCCTAGGACCTGTCTTGGGAACTGGGGGCTGATGACTTGAGTATTGTCTACCTGTGCTATGGGGTCAAAGGGAGTGGAGAGATCATCCAGTGTCCCCAGAGCCCCCCGCTGTCCCCCCGGGGGCAGAGCATGGCTGACCCCAGTTCCATCTTTTCCTCAGAAAGGCTTCTCCCCACCTGACCCACACCTCCTTCCCTTTCCCCTTTGGGTCTGCACTTTCTGTTTCACTTTGGGAAAGAAACTCTTCCCAATTTCTCTCCTTCTTACTGAATCGATAGCTTAGCTGGGCAAAGCAGAAAATGAAATTTACATTCAATGGTTTCCATGGCAACCATAGCGCTGGACTAGCTTCTCCTGCTCTTGGGGCATGGTCTTCTGAGAAGAGGCAGGTATCAAAACTTCAGCTCCCTGAGAATGTGGCAAGGGTTTTAAAGAGAACTAGAAAGGGCTCATGTCCCCGACCATCCCTCTCTCCGACTGTGTGTCGTGTGGGGGAGGGCTCTCCCAGGGTATCACAGGAACAAATTGTTTGTCCCATCAGCCCCAGCTTACCACTGCTACATATTTGAAGTTCTATTGTGTGCCAGGCTTTGGGCTCAGGGTTAACCCATTCTTTCCTTTCATCTTTTCTTCAGCCCTGCGAAGTTGGTACTATTGCTGGCTCATTGTACAGAGAAGAAAATTGAGCCGAGGGAACATCATAAACCTGGCTCACAATCTAACCAATCAGAGCTCCTGGAGTGGAATCTATATTTGTTCAAGCCCCGGACCTGTGGTCTTAAATGCCCCCCACAGGAGCGTGGCATTGAGAACTCACAGGGACCGAAACTCACTTCTGCTCCTCTTCGGTTGTGGTGTCAAGGTGAAGAGCCAGGCGGCCCGTGGGCCCTTGCTCAACTCATCTGTGCCTCGGCCTTCAGCCCAGACTTAGGCATTAACCGTGGGGTCCCCTCTGAAGGGTGTCGGATGCATCAGTGAGATAAAGCCCCGAGAGGCTGCAGGTCATGCCTGGCCCCGGTCAGCATTCACTGTCAATGTCTCATTGCTGCTGTAACAAATGACCACAAACACAGTGGCTTAAAACAGCACAAATTTATAATCTCAGACTTCTGTAGAAGTCTGAGGTGGGTCTCACGAGACTGAATTCGAGGTGCTGGCCGGGCGCATTCCTTCAGAAGGACCTTGTGGCCAATCAGTTTCCTTGCCTTTTTCAGCTTCTAGAGACTGGCCTGCATTCTTTGGCTTGTGGCCTCTTTCAACATCTTCAAAGTTCATTCCTCCAAACTCTGCTTCCATCATCACATAAACTTCTCCGCTGAATGGCCCATTGCTTCCCTCTTATAAAGACTCGTGATCACACTGGGCCCAGCTGCATAATCCAGGATCACCGCCTACCACATGATCCTTAACTTAATCACACCTGCAGAATAAGGTGCCATATTCCAGGTTCTGCAGGTTAGGACATGGTTCTCTTTGGAGGTCAATTTTCAGCCTGGAGGAGTGAACAGAGGAGGTGGGGGGGGGGCAGGGAGGCCCAATGGATCAAAGAGGCAGAGTGGCCAGGAGTTGGTGGGCGATCAGGGCTTGGTGACGAAGGAGAGCCTGCTGGCTGCTGGGTGGTCTGGTGTTTCCCAGGTTTCCAGCAGCCTAGGTACAGAGGCAGGCAGATTCTACTAGAATTTCGCTAAACAAGGGATGTAACGGCTGGATGGTGGCACAGGGGCAAGAGAGGGGTTGAAAGCATCCATCCTAGAACGTAAGCAGGAGAGGAAAGCGAAGACAGAATGAAGAGGTAGCAAAGTCGGGTGCGTGGCAGCATGAACCCACGCCCTGCTGAGCGCTTGCCTGTGCTGGCCCCTGCCTGCCCTCACAGGGCTGGCTCTGTGCAGCAGCCTTGCTCCTGTCCATACGGTGGCTCCGCTTGGAGGTCTGCTGGGAACTTCAGACTCAATAGGCCCCAAATCATGTCCCTTCTCTGCACTACGCTCTATAACCAGTCTCGGTTCTCTCCGAGGAAAAGCCAGTCTGGGCACCCACCTCAAGGCCCATCATGCCACAGGCTGGGCTCCTGTTGCTTGGCCTGCTCTGCCCCATCTCGCCCCCATGGCCCCTGCCCTTACACCAGCCACTTTCTCCCCTTTCTATATAACATGCCAGTCTCACTCCTACCCCAGGACATTTGCATCTGCCTGACACCTTCTTCCCTCAGTTGCATGCACGACTTGCTTCTTCACCACATTCAGGCCTTTCCTCAGATGCTGCCCTGTCAAGGAGGCCTTTTCTGGCCAGCTCTGCACAAGTGCCCCAGCACGGGGGACTGGCTCACACCCGCAGGGGCCACGGGGCACGGGCTCCACCCACACCCTATCTGGGTCTCACCAGACGTCCTGAGGTCCTCCCGGCACACAGAGGCTGAGGCCAGGCCCTTGGCTCCCAGTCTCACTCCCCTGGGAGGTGACCGGGAGGCCGGTGTGTGTACTTCCCGCTTCCCAGGATGCGGGGTCCCCATCAGAACACGGCTTCAGGGTGTCCGACACCCAGCTGCAGCCGAGGCGGGGCTCCTCTCTCTCTCTCTCTCTCTCTCTGTCTCTCTCTCTCTCTCCAGTCCCGACTGTGAGCCCCGCTCGACCTGGCCTTGCTTGGGGCTGCCATCACCATTGTCACCCCACAAGTTTCTGGTTTTTGTGTTTTGTCAAGTTTCTCCCTTCCCGGGGGCAGGGATTTTGGCCTCTTTTTACACAGCTGGCCGCCACCCAGGGTCGCCATATTTAGCAAATGAGATCATCGGACACCCGGCCTGAGGGTGTGCTTACCCTGAAAAGGCATTTATTGTTCATCGAAACTGAAATTTAAAGGAACATCTGTATTTCATCTGGCAACTTGAAATCACTCCCCCTTGATGGAGACAGGGTTATTTTCAGTCTTCATTATTACAAAATAGCCTAAATCACTGTTAGTGCCTACTTCAAGTCTAGCCTTAGAATAAATCATAAAGTGCAATGATTAGATCAAAGATCAAAATTTTTAATTTTGTACTTTTTGCCAAGTTTGCTTTCATCTAGGTGGCATCAGTTTATCCAGTCACAGCTTTGCCAACAGCGTGGATTATCCAACTTTGGGATTTTGGCCATTTTGACTGGTGGGAAATGTGGACAAAAGACTTTCAAAACATTGTGAGCAAATTCAGGTGGAAAATGCAAAGAAGACAAATGTGCCAGCTTCTGCCCGATTTTTCATGTGCACTTGTTGCCTATTATCTCTGACTTCCACTGTAGCTGTGTGAAATAAGATTTCCAGCCCAGAGAGGTTAAGTCACCGGTCTGTGGTCACCCAGCCGGTGAATGGTGGAACACGCCGAAGATCTTCCAATCACATGCGCAAAACAATTGGACTAGGAGGGTCCAGAACGTGCACGGCAAGCCCACCTTCTGCCCCCAGCCCCTGGCCTTGCCCAGAAGCCTCTCTGGCACACCGTCCAAACCATCTTCACCACGGGGCGACATCTCTAGCATCCTTGACAGCTCTGGCATAAGAGGAGCGAGAAGGGCCTCGCTGAAGACTGGACAGTACTGTTTGACTCAGCTAATTGGCTAAATAGATTCTTCTACATGTGCAGCGTTGAGCTTTCTGCTTCGATAAGGCTTAATATTAATTTTAATTAAATCTCTGAAGGCTTGGCCAAATATTTCCATTTTCTGAGCATGTCCCTTGATCACTGGCTTCAATTCCCCTAAGAAGCCACAGGAAGAGCTGCCCTCCCTGGGGGTTCTGCTCTGCTTCCTGCCCCTGGTGTGGGGGAGACAGCGGGCAAGGCCGTGCTGGCAGAAGCCAAGGAAACTCACAGGAACCAGACCTACTATGTGCCAGGCACGGTGCTCAGGACTTTCTGCACCTTGCACCTTGTTTAATGTAGGAACTTAAAAGAGGAGTCTAAATCCCTCATTAGAGCTGTGAAAACTGGATCAGAAAATTAAGATGTTTGTTTAGGGTTACGCAGCTGCTAAGAGGGGGACGGGATCTGCTCGACTCGAAGGACTAGGGTTGGACGCCTGAGCTGAGCCTGCCCCTGGGCTTTCCTCCTGGGACTTGGGTATTTAAAACTGTAAGTTATTAAACTTTCCCTCCTGCCCTCTCTTCCTCCTTCTCCACTTTTCTCGTCTTCTTCCCCACCCCCATTCTCCTTTTTTGCTTAAACCATTTTGAGGCATTTAAACCCATTTCAATTTTAACTCTAGGGCCTCCCCGGTGGCACAGCGGTTGAGCGCTGCGCTGCGGAGCTGTTGGCAGCGGCGACGCGAGTTCGACGCCCGGCCGGGGAGAATCCCACATGGCGTGGCAGACCTCTCCTGCCTCGCCCGCTGCTCCCCTCAGCAGTGTATTTCTGATCTGCCTGTTCTGCTCCCCACTCCGTCTCTGGTGAACTCTCTCGCCGCCCCACGCCTCTGGCCTGTACCCCAGCTTGTATGTATAAATAAAAAAAAAAATTAACTCTAGCTCCAGTTACTAAGCTCTAGAAGGCCACTGAAAGAGCCTGCCGGTGAGCCACTCAGATCCAGCTCCTGCCTGCCCGGCCCTGGCCCTGCCCTGTCTTTCTGCTGTGGGGGGCGGGGGGGGGGCCTGGGAGGGCGCCCCCTGCCAGTCACCAGTGCTTCCTCTGTTGGTTTCTCACCTGCAAGGCCGCCACATGCACCTCTGGCTTCCCCTTCGCGGGTCTTTAGCTGGAGCTCTGGGTCCTCGCCAGTAGATCCCCCAGTGCCTCTGGGCCTGGGCCTAGCTCACCATTCACCACTAGGGAGTCCGCAGAGCTAGAGCTGTCAGAAGAGAGGGAGTTCGAGTCCCAGCGACGGTTCCAGTGCCCAGAGCCCTCAGCTGTGAGACGGAATTTAACCCTCATCCAGGGGCACGCAGGCAGTGCCCTGCAAACAACAATCACACACAACTGCTCTGCTGTGACCGCTCTCCCGCATCCGTGCAGACGGGTCTGGCGCTCCGGCTGGGAGAATGATGCTGATTCATTGCTGGGGGCATGGGGCTTTGCTTACAGAACATCTGGAGTTTTCTAAAATGAGCATGACTTATCTTTGCAAATATAGATATATATATTTTTTCATCTTTTTCTTGTTTAAAAGTTAATGTAATAAATAGAAAAATTGCAAAAAATTGTCAAAGAGTTGCACAAAATCTAATCAATACTCTTCAGAGCGAATGGGGGGGCAATCACTTTCTGTCTTTCCAATACAAGATATAATCAGTTCTTCTAATTTTTACCAATCTAATGGGTGAAACCTAGAATTAGATTTTTTTTATTTAATTTGTAGTTTCCTGATTAGTAAGATTGAGCTTCTTTTCATATGTTTATGGGCTGTTTGTTTTTCTCTGTGTGTGAATTTCCTGTTTATATTCTTTGCCATTGTTTCTGCTGGATTGTTTGTCTTTTGCTTATTATGTTAGGAGTTCTTTATCTCGTGTGGATATTAGTGCTTTTCCTGTAATAAATGTTGTAAGTGTTGTCTCCTAGCCTGTCATTTGTGTTTGAAATCTGTTTATGGGGACTTTTCCCATATAGACTGTTACATGGTGACTATTCAAAGGGTTTCCTTGGCCGGTCTCAGTCTGGTTTTGCTTGGGGAAGCCTTTTCCTGTTCCAAGTTCAGACCTATTTTTTCCCTTGTGCTTTCATAGATTTTTTAAGTTCATAATTTTGATTTGTTTAGAAATTTACTGTCAGGTATGCTGTGTAGCCAAACGCCAATTTGATTGTGTTCAAGATTGGCGTTTATTTACCTGCACCTTCTGAAACTTCTATGCTGTTTCATTTCTTCTTATTATTATTAATTTGGAGGTTATTCTTATGCCTTCCACGTGAGCTTGAGGAATCAACTTGTCAAGTTCTTCAGAAAAATTCTGATTGCTGTTATATTGAATTGATTTATTAGCAAGATCTATTTATTGGTGATATCTATTTACTGGCTATCAGGATTAAGACATTGATTTAATTATTACTCAATTTCAAGGCTCTCTGTCATCATTCATGCAATGTCTTTTTCTTATCTTGGGTTAATTATTTTTTCCCTCTCCCCCTCCCCTACCCCACTTCTCTGTAGGTACCTACTGATTTGCTTGATAAGTCATTGGATAGTTATTAATCCTTATAATTCTGGGGCTAACGATTCACTGAAACAGACATTGACATCTTCCATTTCTGTGTACTGAGTACCCAACAGTATAAGAAGTCAAATGGAAGGAGAGTGGGTATAACATTTTCACCCATCGGGTGTGCAAAGTTCAAGATCAGGTGTTATATACAATCGCCCCCCTTTTTCTGCTGGGAGTACATTTCGAGTCCAGCAGAGAATGCCCAAAGCCGTGAATATACCAAACACGATGTATACAGTGCTTTTCCCTCCACATATGTGCCTATGATAAAATTTAATTACAAATTAGGCACAGTAAGAGATGAACAACAATAACACATAGTAAAATACAACAATTTTAACTAATCCACTGCAATAACCGTTATGTGAATGTGATCGCTCTCTCTCAAAATATCTCATAGCGCCTAACGTTTTTGGACACTAAAACCACGGACAGCGGGGGCTAAGGGGGCGCCTTATACCGAACTCATTGCTTCCAGCAGCTGCATAGTATTTCTTTGGCAGCGTTTTCTCACAGTTTTCTTCACAGCCCCCATGTGCTGGGCACCAAGGACGCTTCTGGCCCTCTGATTCCATAAACTGTTCCTCCTGCACCTCATTGCTGGCATCCTCCTGCGGGTGCCTGCTGGTGTCCCCCAGGATCAGCAACCAGGAACAGGCTTGCGGCACCACTTCATTTTCACACGCCACTGTCTGATTGCTGTTCAGATGGGCTTATCTGCTGTTGCTCCACCCGTTGCCTGGGTCTCCCGATGCCCCGTATCTTTGCCAACACAGGATATTTTCTGACTTCCTCATTCTTGCCTCTTTGATGGGATAATTATTTTAATGTGCATTTTCTGATTACATGTGAAGTTAAGCATATTTCTGTGTACTTAAGAACTATTTGGGCTTCTTTCCCTGCTTCGAGTTGCCTAATCATCTCCTTATCCTTTTGCCTGTCGGTTGATTATTTTGTTGTTCATTTGCAGGAGCTCCCAGCATAGCCTTGGGCTTTAGATATTTTCGAGTCCATCACTAAGCTGTCTCTTTGAAGACATGTCTTTGTCAAACAAAAAAGTTTCCATTTGCCAGGGTCCAGCCATCTATTACCTACATTACGATTTGGGCTACTGATGTCTTCCTTCATCGTTGGGTCATGGGTATATTCTCTTACCTAGTTTTCCTATTAGTCTATAACTCTATCTTTTGTATTTAGGTTCCTCTGGGTAAATGATCGATTTACACTTTGGTTATGATGTTCCCCTTTGTCTATGGTCAAAGGCAGGGATTTAGCTTTACCTTGCCGTGTGTAAGGAGCTTGTCTCCTCACTGCTGTCTCTAATACTTTATCACACAGAAACGCCTGGGCAGGCATCCTTGACTGATTTCTGATCTTTTTTTTTTTAAAGATTTTATTTATTGATGCGTACAAGCTGGGGTACAGACCAGAGCTGTGGGGTGGCGAGAGGGTTCACCAGAGACAGAGTGGGGAGCAGAACAGGCGGATTGACCTAAATACACTGCTGAGGGGAGCAGCGGGTGAGGCAGGAGAGATCTGCCGTGCCATGTGGGAATCTCCCTGGCCGGGCATCGAACTCCTGCCACAGCTGCCGACAGCTCCACAGCGCAGCACTTAACCGCTGTGCCACCAGGGAGACCCTGATTTCTGATCTTAAAGAGAATATATCGAGCCTGCTTGTGCATATAGGATGATGGCCTGTGGTTGTGAGTGTGCAGCCTTTATCAGGTTGAGGAAGTTCCTATCTGTTACTACTTTTCTTGGAGTTCTTATCATGCACAAATAGGTCTCAGACATTAATAAATGCCATTTCTGTGTTTATTGAGATAATGCTGTGACTGCCCTTTAGGCAATTAATGGGTGGATTTCATTGACAGATTTTCTAATATTAAGCCATCCTTTCATTCCTTGTATAAATCCTATTAGGTACATTACTATTTTAAAGTGAATTATTCTTTGAAGTGTAACTTGTATCCAGAAGAGAGAGGGGATGATAAGTGAGAGCAATTGGGAAGACAGCTCCTGCTCAAAAAGAGAACATGACCCTCTGCCTAGAACCCCCCACAACCTCTTCCCAATCCTGACCCACCAGGGAAACCACCATCTTCATTTCTAACACCACTGATTAGTTTTGCCCATCTTTAAATTTTATATAGATGGAATCACAGGATGGGTTACATTTTACACTCATATGTGGTTGAGTTTTATTAGCAAATAATGAATGAGAATAGTTACATCTATATCCATAAGTGACATGGCTTTGTGATTTTTTTTTCTCCTTGTCCTATTCTTAACTAGTTTTAGAACCAACATTATTCTCATTTTATAAAGTGGGCAGTTTTCTTCCTTTTCTTAGTTTCTGGGGTAATTTGCCTATTATTGGGAGCTTCTTTTTTTTTTTTTTCTTTTAAAGTTTGGTTGAACTGACTTAGAAAATGATTTGACCTAAGGTTTTTTTTTGAAAATGAGTGTTTGATACTACTTTAGCTTCTTTAATTGTTATTGATCTGTTCAAGTTTTTTTTTATTTCTTCTTGTTCTTTCTTCTTGTTCATTTTATACTTTGTTACTTTGTTAGAAATTTATGTGTTTTGTCCAGGTTATCAAATTTGTTGAACATAAAGTCTATCTAGTCTGAATTTTTTCTGCCTGCAGTTATCTTCTCTTTTTTTGTTCTGCATTTTATTTGCTTGCAACTTTATCCCTTTTTCAGATGTGAGCATTTTAAAAAAGCATCTTTTTGTTCTGGATTTCGTTTTATTATAGTTAGAGAATGGGTTCATATGATAATGATTTCATTTTTAGTGAAATTTAAGGAGACTTCATTTGTACCTTAATTCATGGTTGACTTTATGAATGTTCCATATGTGCTCAAAAATAACATATTTTCTCTTTGTTGGATGGGAAGTTTCATGTATAAATATCTATATTTATGTATATATGTTTGCTTACCCTGGTTGTTTGGCTGATCTATTCGTTCTTGGGAGAGATGTGTTAAAATCTTTAACGACGTTTTTAGAGTTATCTGTATTTCTCCATAGTTTTTTCAGTTGTTATGTTGTATGTTTTGAGGATATATTTTAGGTGAACACAGATAGTGCTAGTGTTACAGATTCTGGCCCCCTGTTCTTTATGCTGTTCTGAATGTTGTTGTGTTTAATCCTGTCTCCTTTCTCCCCCAACTTAGGCTATTAAAGTTGGCCTGCTGATTTCCTTTTATTTCTTATTTGCCTCTTTTTTCCCCCTGCAACCTTTTTTAAAATTTCTCTCTCTTTGGGAGAATTCATATGTAGGGTAAATGGGGGCGGTATCAGGATTTTCCACTTTCCCCTTGGTGATGGGCCTCTTTAGGCGCCTGATGGAGGGCACCTGAAGAGGGGCGTGGCGTAGCGTGGCTTGGTGCGGAGCGGCATGTGCGTGCACGAG
Source organism: Scalopus aquaticus (assembly GCA_004024925.1). Classification (NCBI taxonomy): domain Eukaryota; kingdom Metazoa; phylum Chordata; class Mammalia; order Eulipotyphla; family Talpidae; genus Scalopus; species Scalopus aquaticus. The sequence continues at coordinate 82,889 of PVIJ01003405.1, forward strand.
GCAGAGATGCAGAGGGCACAAGAACGAGCGGGGCCGCAGGAGCCGGAGCATGCAGCAGGAGAAGCAGCAGCAGAGAGCCCTTCTGGGCGGCGGGGGGGAGGCCTGCTCGCCTCCTGGCCCCCTGGCCACCTTGCCTGCCTTGCACATAGTTTAGTTGCCTTGTTACAAAAGTTGATTAAACAGCCTAAAAAACTACCGAGGACGCCAGGACTCGTTTTGACCTGTCTGTGCAGCTCCATGGAGAACCTGTGCTTCCCAGTGCCTTCCTGCCATGCCAGGTATTACCAGGTTCTTTTAAAAAAATTCCTCTAAGACTCTCTGTCTTCTGTTTGGTGCGGTTTAGCTTAATCCCTTTTATATTAGGATCAATTTTTCCCAAATTCCTTTCTGTTTTGTTTTCTATCATATTTTCTTTATTGAAAAAAGAAAAACTGTTCTATTTGAGCAGCTAGACCATGTATTCCTCTGTCAATGTGGAGTTTGGACATTTCATTTTCATCTTTAACTGCTTACCTTTAACACATTCTGACCTCTGCTTATGAGCATTTTTCCCCAGTGGACATTTTCAGTCAAAGTAGCCTCTCCTTGGATTCCAAAAGGGGAAACGGGAACTTCTCAGGAGGCCTGGGTGGCGTTAGATAAGCCAAGATGGCGGCCAGCCACCCCTTCCTGGTGAAGCTGTGAGTGTTCCTCACACCAGTGTGTAGGCAACACCCTCCCGCTTGACCTGGGCTGAATTTAGTTACTCGTCTTGGTAGGAATGACATTCTGGGTGAGCTCACTAGAAAATTTAGAGTTTCTCCTGGATATTTTGGAATTCTGCTGCCCCCTCTCCCTCAGACCCTAGCTGCCCTGTAGTGAGAAGCCACACACCATTGGAGAGGCCACATACAGGACCAGCCGACCTGCTGGCTCTGAGAGAGGACTTTGATGTCCAGTCCAGTTCTCTGTAATCCCAGCCACCATCTGTGTTCCACTGCATGAGGGACCTCAGTAGGGACAACCCAGCTGAGCCCCCTCCACCCGTAGAACCAGGGGGCCGAACATTAAATCATTATTTTAAGGTACCGAGTGTTGGGTGTTGGGGGAGCAGTTGCCACACAGCATTAGCTCACCTGAAGATGTGTTAGTCAAAAATGGACCTGTTCACCCACTGCTCCCCTCAGCAGTGTATTTCTGATCTGCCTGTTCTGCTCCCCACTCTGTCTCTGGTGAACCCTCTCGCTGCCCCATGCTTCTGGCCTGTACCCCAGTTTGTATAAATAAATCTTAAAAAAAAAAAATAAAATAAAATAAAAAATGGACCTGTTAAACCTCACCCTGCTCCTTCTATTATATTGATGTTGCCCTCAGGTGCGCAGTGGGGAGGGACCATCCCTTCTTTTGTTAAGGAGCTGAGGCCAGGACTGAGAACACCTGCAATGTTATCTTGCTTGCCTGGGCCAGTTGCTTTTCCCTGATAGAGGTGATGGGTTGACAACAGTCACCTGGAGGATGCCGGGGAGGGGAGAGAGCAGTTAGGAAGCATGCCCCTCACCTTGTACCTTCACTGTGGATGTCTGCCTCTGCTGCATGTTCGACTGCTGTCCTTCCCTCTCCCTACACACACCCATTCACACACTCATGCACTCACACATACTCTCAGACACACACTCCACACACCACGCGCACGCACCCCAGAGCTCGCCACCTCTGTGTGCTAGTTTTATGCTAACTTCTCGTCCTCATCAACCTCCCCTGCTCCTCAGTGGCATCATCAGTGTTGGGTTTTGGGCCGGGAGCCAGCATCTGTGCTTGGGATCTTGTTTGCTCGGAATTTATAGACTCTTGGGAGGGGGTGGGAGAACTAATCTCTTTGTGTCCAAAACCCTATTACGTTTCTCTACTTATTTAGCAGTTCCTCTGTCTAAAGTGCAGTCATTCCTTTCAGATGGGTCTTGTGACATTCACTACTAATAATTTTCTGTTTCTATTGTAAATTGGATACAATCGCCCCCACCCCACTCACCCCATTTTTCTTATTGGTCATGTCTTTTGAGTTGGATTCATGCCATGTCTGGTCATTGGCTGAACTCTGACCTGTTCTCACAGCTCTAGGTAGGCAACTACATTGTCAGGAAACAATGATGGTTAATTGTTTTTTCCTTTCTACAGACTCTTCTTGTTCTTCATCTGAGCTTCTTAAGGCCCAGTCCGGAGAGTCCCGGAATATTACTTCTGTTGGTCCCCAAAAAGCCACAAGGGCCAGCCCTGACCCAAGGTAAGGGGATGAGACTTGGTGTGCCCCCCTCTTCTTCTGCATTTGCGGGGCTCTCCCACAGCGGCTGGGTAGTAGGGTGAAAGTGGACATCTTTGTTTGGTTCCTGACTCTGACAGAACTGCTTCTCAGATTTCCCTGTTAAAAGTTTCTAAGAGGCAAGTCTTAAGATCTGGAATTTCCCTTCTGTACCTAGCTTACCAATCTCTTTACAAGTCAGAAATGAATGTCAAATTTTATAAAATTCTTCTTTGGGGGTATTAATGGACCCAGTCACTTGAGTTTCCTGTTTTAATCTGGTCATATAGTGGATAATTTTACATTTATAATGTGAACTACCTTCAACTCCTGCATTTTATCCTATTTGATATGTCTTGTTAGTCTTGTGATTACACTGTGACCATAATTTATTAGTATTTTATTTAGGTTTCTGAAAAAATTTTAATGTGCAGATATGGGTTTACATAGTCTTATTTTTCTGATACCCTCACTTGGTTCTTTTTTTTTTTTTTAAAAAAAAAGATTTATTTATCTATGCATACAAGCTGGGGTGGAGGTCAGAGGTGTGGAGTGGTGAGAAGATTCACCAGAGACAGTGGGGAGCAGAATAGGTGGATCTACTGAAGTACACTGCTGAGGGGAGCAGCAGGTGAGGCAGGAGAGGTCTGTTGCGCCATGTGGGAAGCTCCCTGGCTGGGGATCGAACTCGTACTACAGTGGCTGCCAATAGCTTCATAGTTCTGAGACTTAACCTATTACACCACCAGGGAAACCCCCTCACTTGGTTCTTTTAGAAAGAGGTGCAAAGTTTCCCATCTCTCTTGGTGCTCTTAAACCTATACAATTGGAAAAAAAAATTGAAACTTTAACAAGCAACTTTGAGTCAAACAGTAAATAAAATCAAATAAAAATTCCTTAAAAATTGATGAGAGGGTGATATATCAAAATATATGGGCTGTTGCCAAATCAAAACATAGATCTATTTGAAAACCAAAATGCATCAATTGGGAAACAAAGATGGCTAAAAGTATCTAAGAGTTTGCTGACAGTTCTCCAAGACAAAATTTAAAGTAAAAGTAATTTTTTAAGTTCTTGGGATGATCATATAAATATACATAAACCTAAAAAACAGGACTGAAAAAATCCACAAACTATTCAGAGATTAGCTCCAAGTAGGAGAATGAAGTTAGAGAGGAGAATAATTACAAAGGAAAATCTTTTTAAAAGAAAGTTTGATTCTATAAACTTCTGTATTAACTGAATCTTCTACAGCTGAATATATTTTGATATTGCCTTTGTTTTTTAAGACCAATTTTTCAAAAATTAAAAAGATCATGCCAACCACATTTCCAAACACAATGCAAATAAAGCTGGAAATTAACAAGAGGAGAGGATCCTCACATCTATTCAGTTGGAAATTTAAAAACAAGTCTAAATAACTTGAATTAAATGATAAATCAAAACTGAATTACCAACGATTTAGAAATGAACAGTAATAAAGACACTACATATAAAAACCCACAGGATACCACCCAAGATGTGTGTACTTAGAGGAAAATGAATAGCTTTAAATGCAGTCATTAGACAAGAGGAAAAGATTGAAAAGACAAGGGAACTAAGTGTTTACCTCAATAAGCTGGGAGATGAACATCAAAATAAATCTAAGGAAAGCAGACAGAAAAAAAATTAATGAGGGAAGGAAAAGAAATTAATGAAATAGAATAAAACAATAGTAGACGTGAGTTATAAAAATGAAAAATAATTCCTCAAACAAATTGATAAACTAGACCAAAGTGGCAAGTCTGATGAAGAAGATACATCAGTAGCCATAAAAATGAAGGGCACCGCAGACACACAGATAGGTTAGATTGTAGGAAAGAACAAATATTTGGCAATAGATTTGATAATGTAAAGTAAAATGGACACATTTTAGGAGAAAACATATCTATCACCTCTCTATACACTAAGTAGTAGATTCTGCAACTTGGTTCACTCAGCTTGCATCCCTAGCCCTTCTAGCACACCCCTCTCCACTCCGCAAGTGGGAAAGCTGAAAACTACGCAAGGAAAGGCAAGTAAAAGTAAAAAGACTCTCCACAAAGAGAAATAGCCAAGAAAAATAAAGAGGCACCAAGTCTAGATAGTTTTCTGGCAATATTCTCCTGGAGTTTTGAAGAGCAGATCATTTCTATACTGGAAATCCTGACTTGTATGTTCACTCTCTCCATCTTTAAATGTTGCTAATGAGGTCAAGTTTACAAACACCTTGCAGGCCAACTTGGATTTGGTTCCTCTGCTGTAGACCAGGCCCTTAAGGTAAAGATGGAGGAAGTGGGGATTGGACCCAAAAGCTGGGAATGGTTCACTCGTCCGCTCACTGAACATCCCACATGCCCGTTCTCTGCTGGGAGTGGAGGGCTCAGTAGTGAGCAGACAGACACCCCCTGTGGGTCTGGGGGAGCTCCTGGCAGAGAGAATGGCCAGTGCAGTAACCTGAGACAGGAGTGTGCTTGTCAAGGGCAGGAGGTGGGAGGGCCTGAGCCAGAGAAGTGAGATCGGACCGGAGTGAGGTGGGAGACCATCAGGGTTCTGGTTTTTTCTCTGAGGTGCTGTTATCCAGATGAGGGACCCAGACCCGGGTAGGGGCTGCAGTGGTGTGAGAGGGGCCATATGTTGGCATTTGTCTGAGGCTTCCAAGTGGGGACTGAGAGAAGGAGAAGGCAGGATGGGGACCCCAGAGGTAGACACCAGGTCCTGTGTGTGAGTTTGGAGCCTCAGGTCCCCACACCGAGAGAAGGTGGGGAGCGGCTTCCTTGGACCTGAGAGTTTGGGGGTGGGGAGAGAGGAGAGGCTGCTCCAGACAGCTCTCAAGGCCCATTCGAAGGGGGCAGCACTGGGGAGGGGGAGGTGATAAGGGTGGCAGAATCAGGACCCTCCTTGCTCTGGCCACGCCTCTGACTGCATTTCTAAGCACATGTTTTGGTTTCCCCTTTTTTTAATTTCTGTGCTCGGAAGTGCAATTCTGCCGCTGTTGAAATACAATGTGCCCTCTCTTTCCTCAGTCTCTCTGCTCTAATTGTGTGCCCCTGGCTCTGCGCCTCCATGCTGGCTGGCTTGGAGATTCATAATTTCAGGCTGACACCATAGTAACCACTTAGTTTGATTCAAGATTCCAGTGTCATCCTGGCTGCGCTTGAACAGGACGGGGAGGGCGGGGGAGACATCTGAAGATGGCTTCTTGCAGCAACAGCAATTATTTCTTCGTTTCCAAGGAAAATGTAAACAGAGGTCAGCTTTAGCCAGGCCTCTTAATTTCCCTCCCTTTGTGGCGACAGGTTGATTTGGGAAAATTGGGTCTGTTTGTTATTTTCCTTCTGGCTCCCCCCCACTCCCTGCACCCTCCCCCCACCCCGTGGGTGACAGAGGCAGTGGCAGCTGCTGTGACAGAGGTCAGGCCGGTGCTGTTGCAGCAAGAGCAGCCACAGCTGTCTGGGCTCCCGACGGCCCGCCGCGCCCTGGGTGGCCTTCGCGGGGCCAGGCTGCCGGACACTCAGGAAGCGGCCTGGAGCGGGCCCGGCCTCCAGCCCCTCAGCAGCGGTTGGCTCTTCCCTCTGTCCCCACAGCCCAGCCTCTGCCCCGAGCTTGCCTGGGCTCTGCGGGGAGACTCCAAAGCCCCCAACTTAAGCTCTACGCCCAGCCAGCCACAGCCCCGCCTTCCTGTCTTGTGGCTTGCTCTGCCTCAGTTGCCCCGTCTGCTTCTCCAGGCCTGCCACGCTCTGGTCCCTTCACCTGTCTGAAATGGAGACAGTCGCAGCGCCCTCCTTGTGCGGTGCTGAGAGGGTTTGGAGGTTCTCAGGACACTCAGAAGGGCGTCGCTCAACAAACTTGCAGCCTCTTCCTTCTGACCCCCAGTCCTCCTTTTTGGAAGGGGCAGGACTGGTCCACACCATGCGTTTTGCCCCCCAGGGCCCTGAGCCTCGCTGTGCCCCCCCCCCCCACTGTGCCTTTTTGGCTTCGAGTGCAGGGTCTGGAGGGCAGGGGGGAGGGGGCGTCGTTCAGGCACAGCCGGGCCCAGGCACAGAGGACGGCGCCAGCCCTGCTTCTGTGTGTCCAGCTGTCTTCCTCTCGCTGCCGCTTCCTTCTGTGAGTCTCTAAGGCGGGATATGGCTGTTGGCTGCTCCAGATTTACTTCTGGCCAGTTTAGGGGAAGGAAACCTTGGTCTCAGCATTCACAGGTGAACCCCAGAGAGAGCGCTCAGCGACGGGTCCTGCTGTCCCCAGCGCACCCCCATCTGACCCGTCCAGTTTCCATGGCGAGGGGAACTGTGGCTGCCCGTGAGTGACCTGCTCTACTGGGGCCTGGGTGCAAGTGTGCATCATCCTGTGTGCACGTGTGTGAGCAGGTGTGTGCATGCACACACACATCTGTGTGTGCTGAACGCGTGTGCATGTGCGTGCCTGGGCTGCTCCCCAAGTGCTGCAGGCAGTGGTGGGGGTTTCCCCAAGGTGGGGAGGTGTTGTCACCAAAGGAAAGGGGCAGACTGGTGCTGCCTGTCCCTAGGGACTGTTCCTGCTGCCCAGAGGCTCAAGGTCATTGCCCACTCTGGGCCCGGCGCTAACTCCCTGAAACAATGAGCTAACGTGACACTCACGTGCCCCTATCTACCCACGACTTCTCAGCCCGCTTAGCACAGGAAACGCTGAGGTCTGGCTTCACCCAACCCCGCATGGCCCAGGCAGCCCTGGTCAGACAACCCTGTTCCCTCTCCCCTACCCCCGCCCCGAAGCTGCCTCCTCCTCCCCTCCCATCCTGCCTTCTTTGCTTTCTACCTTCAGCAAATATTTACTGAGCACCTACTATGTGTAACACTCTGCTGTAGGTGCTGGGCACCTAACAGGAGTCCCCAGGACTGGTCTCTGTATTCTCAGCACTGATGGCCTAGTGTAGGGGAGAGATACATATATGAAATAATCACATAATTATAGGATTGCAAAATCTGGAAAGTTCTAGGAAGAGGAAAGGTTTTGGAGAGCATCCATCAGGGTCTTGGTGTGGTCTGCGGGTAGGGGTACCCCCCCGAGGAAGTCACACTAACCGAGAGCTAAAGGCTGAGTGAGAGCTGGCACCACAGGGACAGCAGGAAGATGGGACCACGCCAGGGTGACGGGACAGTGTGGGCAAAGTTTGGGGGGTGCACAGCTTTTGTGAATGTGATGAGAGGAGCAGGGTAGGATAGTGGGTAAGAGACCAGGATAAGACCTGCTTCAGAAGGCAGCTGAGGCGTCACCTCTTCCAGGAAGCCCTCGATGACTGGGTGCAGTCAAGTGTCGATTTGTGCTCAGTGTGTTCTTGTCCATTCTCTTGTTGAGGTCTTGAGTTCTTTAAGGGAGGAGGCTGTTTTTATTCTCTCCAAGTCCTCAGCACCTTGTGCGAATCCTGACACAGGATAGGGGCTTAGGACATGTTTGGGGGATCTGGAAAGTTCTTGCTCAAATGTCAGCAGAGCTCATTCCCAAAGAAACTAACCTGAGGTGCCCTGTGGCTCCAGGGTGGTTACTTCCTCATCACTTCTAGAGGCTCAGGCCTTTGGGGGCCCAGAACCTTGTCTGAGCTGGGGAACCCAGAGCGCTTGTTTCATTGAGATGGTCAGGATGGGCAAGTCTAGGCACTGGTGTCTCTTGTTTCCAGCAAGACCAGTGTGTCGAGCTGAAGAAGCACAGCCGGCAAGTGTGGCCTCTGCGTCTGGGGGAGCTGTGGACACATGTGGTTTCAGTTTCCAAACACTGCAGGGCGGTGCTGCCAGGGGAACACAGGGAAAAATAACCTCTTGATTCTATTAAAAAGTTCATTAAAGAATATTTGGAAAAGACTCAAACTAGAAAGAGATGAGAGGGGACAGGAGGGAGGGAGAGAGAGAGAGAAAGGGGAAGGGGGAGGGAGGGAGAGATGGGTCCCAATTTCTACCTTTTGCAGAATTTAGGACATTCCAGAATGGCTAAAGCAGCCAATTTAAATTTCGGCTGGGGGCTTTCCGTCTGGGGGCCCGGGGACGCTCAGGCCCCTCTGAGGCATTTCCTAGTCTGTGAAATGGGCACAGGGTGGGCCTGGGATGACAGGAGCAACAGCTGGTACAGGGAGGGCTCTGGGAGCCAGAGCTGCAGGTATCCAGCTCTCTCCATGGTGCTGGAAATACTATAACTACGTTTTAAAAAAAAGGCCTTTCTGTTGTAGAGATTTTGGGACCCCAACACTGCTGTGTTGAGGACAGCTGAGCGGCTGTACCTCTGAGTAAATGGGACTCTTCCAGCTCCTGAAATTCCTCCTCTCTGGGGGTGCCGGCCCCCACCCTTGGAGGAGAAAGCAGGGTTCAATGCAGATGGAGGTGTGTGGGGGAGGGGATGGTGGTGGCAGGATGCACTCAGCCGTTTCCTAGGAAACCCAGCCACTGGGGAGGAGGGACTTGGCCAGTCCGGGGATTCTCCGGGCACAGAGGAGGTCCTGCAGCTGGCCCGGGGCTGCCTGCTCACCCTGGGGCCAGCCCCCGTGCCCCCTCTGGGGCTGTGGCACTGGGCACTTAGGATGGATGGAGGGTGCGTCCTGCTTCTGAGCGCCCTGGTGGGCTCTGCCTACGTGTATCTCATGCCCTGTCCTAGTCAGCCTGCCCCGCTAGGTCAGCCCTGCCCTGGGCACACTGGCCGTCCCTACTGGCTCAGACCCAGGCCCGTGGGTCTTCCCACCAGCAGATCTGCCTGGCTGGGGGTTCCTGCACCTTGGAGTTGCCAGCTCTCTAAACTGGGGGTAACCTCCTCCCCCTCCTGGGAATTCAAGGACAAACTTGTGCCCTCTGTCCTCACAGTCCAGCCCCTTGTCAGCTTGGGGCATCTCTGTCTGCTCCCACCGTCAATCACGCTCATCACCTCTACTCCCCGTGCCCCTCGCCCCCAGGAGTGTGCTTTTCTGTGCACTCCTGGAATCCCAGTAATAACCGGCACGGTTTTGGGGCTCGGCTGTGAGCCAAGCGCACATCCCTCACCACCTCTGACTGCCACAGCTTCCTGGAAGCTTCCTGGAAGGGGGCATCATGCCCACTGGGAAGACTAGTGACACCAGGACTCAGAGGAGGCATCAGAGTCGGCAGAGCTGAGGTGCCCACCAAGGGGTTTGTTTTTGAACTTGACCACACAGGGCCAGGGGCTGTCCAAGAAGCAGGGTGCAGTGGGGCTGGGGGCTCACCAGGGTCAGCAGCCACCTTCAGCTTGGGGTTCTGGTCCCTGGAGAGACCCCTGCAAGTGCCCCACGGGTTCAGGGAGGGTGTCAGCCCAGGTTGTCAGCTGCAATCACGGAGAGCTACCGCCTTGCCCTGGTTGCTATTTTCGGTGATCTCTGCGGCTAGCTTCTGCAGAGAAGGCGTTTCAAGTCTCTGTTTGAAGAAATTGTCATGACTTGTGTAAATGTGCAGTAATGAGCTATGTCCTGGCCAAGACATGGATTTTTCCTTAATGTTCCGCTAATTTGCAGGAAGCACCTATAAATTGGAAGCAGAGGGATCTGCTGGGGTGTGGGTTCAGTTCCCGCCCAGTCTGTTTGGGGTGGGAGAAAGCGGGGACTTGGTCCTCTTGCCCAGCCTTGAGAATCACCAAATCCTGCCCTGTGCTCCTACCTGCTCTGGGGCCTCTCCCAGGGGCTGCTGGAGCATGAGTGGGGGCACTGCCAGAGCATCCTGCCTGGGTGTGAGCTCCAGTTCTGCCACCAGGAGCCATATGACGGTGCACAAGCCCCTTAGCCTCTCCGTGCTGTGCTTTCCCCCCCGTTAAATGGGGGAAAACAGTAGCTCTGACTTTAGAAATAGGGTTGTTAGGAAGATGAGTTAATGTATGCAAAAACATTTAGAGCCACGCCTGGCACTATGGAAATGTTTCTAAAACAAAACTGGTGAACAGGTAGAGATATACTAGCTGGCGGGAGGGGCCCTGGGCAGAGCCCTGGAGGGTGAAGGGACTCAGGGAGGCGGTGGCAGGACACGCCTGGCCCCGAGGGGCAATGCTATCAGCACTCAGGCGTTTACAGCTTTTCCCACTGGCTGCGCACCTCTCCCTCCTCCCCTGCCCCCGGGGATCTGGCATTTTCTCTTGGGAGAGCTTCCTGGGCTCCTGAGAGGGTGGCCTGAAGTGTGTAGTTGGAAAAAAAGCACCTCAAGGATTTCACATACGTTCCTCCCCTTATTGAGAGTCACCTATGGGGGGAAATTTGATGTTGGAGAGAAAGCGTTTGTAAAGACACTGCATGCAAAGGCACCTGAAGTCGCCCTGACCAGAGCCCCTGGAAGGATGGGGGCGCCAGAAGGTGCTGCTTCCCAGGGCCCACGAAGCAGCTCCAGCCACACTTGTTCTGGCAAAGGCAGGTGGACAAGCACCTGGTCAGCCCCCCTCCGCCCCAGGACTTGGATAGGGTGCTGGGTCCAGGCCCAGGACGTGTGTGATGCTCCCTGAGACACCCCACAGCTTGTGTGTGATGCCCAAGAGGGAGTGTTTTTTTGGGGGGTCAGAGGCTCCCACTAGCCCAAGTATTCTCTCATGGGTGCAGGTTTCCGTCTGCCTCCTGCGGGACCTGAAACCCAGGTGGTTCTGCCTGCCGCCAGCTGGTCTGAGGAGCGAATGGGAGAGGCCAGGGGGGCCAGAGGTGAAGGAGCTTGAGCACTGGGGCAGGAAGGCGGGAGCCGGCTGTGGGGCGACATCCAGGGAAATGGCCTTCCCGGCACCCCCCGCCCACAGCCAGTGCAGGGAGAGCAGGGAGCAGAGCTCGGGCTGGCACCTCAGTTGGGGAGGGCGGCTTGGCTCTTGGCGGACACCCTGTTTGCCTGAGCTGCTGTGTCTACTGGGGGTTGGGGGGCTGATGAGGGGAGTGGAGGGGAATTTTCAATTTGTAATTGAATTTGTAATTGGTGCCCCAGGAAGCCAGCCGATGGGGTGGGGGAGCAGGAATTAAGCCACTGGTGCCTCCTAGAGAGGTTGGTTGGGGTCCTGGCTTTGGGGGCAGCTGAGGCTCAAGGGGTGCAGGGCAGCGGTCACTTGCCAACCAGCTGAGAAGTCTTTCAGTGTTTGTAAGTTGTTTTGGTGGGCACAGCTGAAGACCAGCTCTGTGGCCCATGTTCCCGCCGTGCAGCCCCTGCTGGGGGACACCCTGCAGGCAGGGGGGCACTGAGGGGCCCACGTGAGAATCCACTTGACAGCCGAGCAAGGGGGAGGCAGTGGGGATAAAGAGAGGGCTGGGGCCCAGAGTCGTTTGGGAGCTGACATCCCCTGGCTTGTGAGGGGTGCAGGGGAGGCCCCATCATTCACTGGGGCTCATGAGCCATTTACAGAGGAGCTCCTAGAACTTCACAGTTTCACGGAGCTGGGAGTAGGTATGAAAGCTAGACCTTCCTAGCAGCTCGTTGAGGCATAACCTACCCCCGCTGTGCCTTCCGGGTGCTTTGCCCTCATGGGGCAGGTCTGGTGTGGGGCCGTCTTGATTATTCATCTGCCAAGTCTGAGCCTGACTATCCAGGCCTGTGCTCCCCGAGCCCCACCCCAGCCCACCACAGGGATCGGCCTCTAGACAACTGTTAGCTCTGCCAGAGTGGAGGGAATTTATCTGCTTGGCTGGGCCTGCTCCCAGCCCCGGAGGACCATGGCGCCTTCAATTACTCCAGGTGCAAATTCATTTCATCCAGATTCACAGGACGGCCGCAGAGGGCTGTGCTCTGGCTTTATTGCAAAATGCATTATTTTTCCTTCTCTCTCAAAAATATTTATCTATGCTAATTTAGCATGGGAGCCGGCTAAGTTCTGCACGGGGAATTGCCCTATTAATTCTGCTGCCTGGAAATACTGTGCCGGCTGCAGAGATGCTTCTGTTACTCTGACGGGAGGGCGCGGCTGGGCTGCTCCCCCCTGCCAGCTCCCAGGCTGGATGGGAGCGGGCTGCCTGCCGGCCATTTGGAGAGGTGCTAGGGAGCCTGTGTCTCCCAGGACCTTGGCCGCCAGCAGCAGTCCTTTTATAGACTTAAAAATCAAAAAAACAAAAAAACAACCCTCTGCGAAGCAAGGACCAACCTTCCAGGTTGGCAGACTAGGTCCGTCTGTGCAGGCGCTACCACTTACCTGCTGGGTGATCTTGGGTGAAGGAGGCAACCTCTCTGAGGTTGTTTTTCAGGTTTATCAAGTGAAGCCAATGACCTTGTAGGGAGGTGGAGAGGTCATTCACGTGCTGCTGTCAAGGTTGCAGGCCCAAAGAGGTGCACCCTGAAGGAAGGTTGCCATTGCCTCTTGCAGGCTGCTTCTACCACCTGCCCTGAGGTCCGTGTTCCATTTCCTGTCTTACAGATTAGCACACTGTATTCTGGATATAGGGTCTTTATCAGATGTATGATTTGCAAGTATTTTCTTTCAGTCTTTGCGTTCTCTTAACAGTCTTTCAGAGAGTAGAAGTTCTTAATTTTGATGAAATCTAATCCATTGGCTTTATCTTTCATAAAATGAAACACAAGTTTTGGTTTGGAATCTAGTGACTCTTTAACCTAAAGTTGCAAAGATTTCTCCTCTGCTTTCTTTTAGAAGTTTTATTGCTTTAGGTTTGTATTTAGGTCTAGGTTGCATTTTGCGTTAGCTTTTCATGTTATTCAAGCTGTGGATTGAATTCACCTCCTTCTCTCCTTTCTCCTCCTCCTCTTCTCTCTCCTCTACCTCTTCTTATTTTTGTTTTTGCATATGACATGCAATTGTTCCAGGCCAATGTACTGAAAAGTCTATCTTTTTTAAAAAAGATTTATTTATTTATGCACACAAGAGCTGGGGTGCAGACTGGAGGTGTGGGGGGTGAGAGAATTCACCAGAGACAGAGTTTGGAGTAGATCAGGCAGATTGACTGAAATACACTGCTGAGGGGAGCAGTGGGCAAGGCAGGAGTGGTCTGCTGTGCCGTGTGGAAATCTCCCTGGCTGGGAATCGAACTAGTGCTGCAGTGGCTGCAGATAGCTTCATAGGCTGAGACTTAACCCCTGCAACCACCAGGGAGGCTCTGAAAAGTCTATCTTTTCTCTGTTAAATTGCCTTTGCACCTTTCTTTAAAAAACCTATTGACCACAAATGTGTGGGTCTGTTTCTAGAGTCTGCTCTGATCCCTTGATCTGTGTGTCTACTCTTTCTACAACGCCAAACTTCTTGGAGAAGGTAGCTTTATAATAAGTCTTGAAATCAAGTAGTGCAAGTCCTCCAACTTTATTCCTTTTAAGTGGTTTTTAACTAGTCTAGTTTCTCTATCATCCCATAACAATTTTAAAATCAGGTTGTTGATTTCTAAAAAAATTCTGCTGGGATTTTGATTGGAATTGCATTGCCTTTATAGATTAGTTAAGAGAGAATTGTCATTTTTAATCATATTGAATCTTCTAATCTAGATGTATGGTATATCTTTCCATTTTTTATTTTTAGGGCTTTGATTTCTTTCATTTGTGTTTTTCAACATGCAAATTTTGAACACGTTCTGTAAGATTTATACCTATGTATTTCATAATTTTTGATGCTATTGTAAGTGGTACTTTTAATATTAATTTCAAAATGTTAATTTCCAGCATATAAAATGTAATTGATTTTTTTAATATTGGCTTTGTATTCTATAGCATCAAG